>CABEEJ010000324.1:155480-192183 GCA_901482245.1 Timema douglasi
GGGGGGGGGGGTGAGCTTAGATGTGGGAGGGGAATTTCGGGAGTTCCGTAAAATCCCTCCTGCCCAAAGGGGTTCACATATCCGCATAAGAAATTATATACAATATTTTATTTATCCTACTATTTATTTTATATGCCAATTAACTAAAATATTTATCTTACTATTTATTTTATATGCCAATTAACTAAAATATTTATCTTACTATTTATTTTATATGCCAATTAATTAAAATATTATAAATTATTAGTATTTCAATATTCATATTGGTCGTAGCGTATAAACCGAAAGGATAGTAAGACGCGGGGCTTAAAAAAATATTCACCTACAAGATGCATTCTTTAAAATCTCTAATTATTGTATCACTAGTTTTGTCAACATTAGAAATAAAAATACTGATTTTGGTGCATTCAATCTGGAATATGGTTTCGGGGAACAAAAAACGTTTCTTGGAATGAAACGCGTTAGTGAGTCTCATAAAACGAGACCAATTTCTTTGTACTTAACAGTATAATTTTTTTTAAATCCATTACTGTTTCCAGTCAATGGCCTAGGTCAGTTTTATATTCAAGCCATAATTTTCCACTACCGGCTTACTAGGCCTGTCGTAACCAGAAATCCAGTCTAAACGCGAGAGTGACGCATTCGACCATGCGACCACCGACACAGGTTTTATCGGTATTTATAAAATATATCAGGGGTGACAGCGGTCTTTCACACAGTATTAATATATGAAAGTAGTTTTAGTAACTGTAATGTGTTTCCTTTAGTTCCCTTTTATACTTAGCCTACTATCAGGTTGTTTATTTCTTGTTTAGATTTCATAATGGCGATTTTTTATTTTATCTTTTTCTACAAGATCAAAGAGAAAAATTGAGTTGTTGGCGGCAAGTTTAATTTCCACACTTACAGTCGCTACTGTATTATAGACGCGGCGTAATAGCTATTTAACGGCGCTCATAACTTTGCTACAAAATAACACAAACTGTAAAAGTAAAGTCAAGAGTGCCCAGCACTCCATTAAAGTTTGACATCCCAAAAATAACAATCTTGTAAAACGGCAACAGAGCGAGAAACTTCACAACGTAAATAAAGAAAGTCCAACCCTGAGAATTGCTGGTTAGAACGGTCGACTTTTGGGGGTTATAGTTTGGTTCCGGGCAGTCCTGTCAATCTTAATCACCATTTGACCACGGGTTAGTACTATCCAACTTTATGATTTCAATAAAACTATCAGATACAACAATTATTTTAATTTACTAATTACAGTAATTAAATCATTAAGTTGGTCTCTTGTGACGTACTTTTTATAAATAGTCTGTAATTTTTAAAACTTTCTTCTTTCATAAAGCTACTATTTTGTATAAGCTTTGACCAAACCACCAATTTTCTTAAGGGTTGCATCCATTGAGCTACCTATATCTTTAAAATATTATATACAATAACACATAGTATATATGTAAAGTATAAATTAATCATGGCGATGAAAGAATCCATTGTCTATGTTGATCCTTAAAATTCCTATGAGCACAAGAAATTATTTATCCGAACATTATCGACATATTGGAGAGTCGCCCTCTAAATGGTTCGCCAGTCCTATGGTTATGTAGTGTACTGTAGTCGATATAGAAAGTGTGCGTTGAATGCCCTGATTAAACAGGTATGCAGGCGGTCAGCATCGAACCGAGCGAAAGAGACCCCGTAGCTTTCATAAGACACACTTTCTCCGAGCGGGACTAACACCACACACGACGGAGAGTGAAAGTTGTGATCAATATAGCGGGAAACAACTTGGCGGCTAAACCCCCAACCCCACCCTCTTTCTCCCCCGGTATGGCACACAGCAGGGTGGATGGGGGCTAGAGGGAATAAAATGTAGGTCAGGGACTGGGAAACACCCCCTTTCCCCCCATTTTACCCAGACTCGTCTGCCAGGCAATGTCATTCCCTTCCCCACCACCTCAAACCCCCTTTAACCCAGAAAACAACTTTATTACTTTACAGGAGTCAGGGCGACCTGGATTCGATGAGGGGTTGGTTCCTCGAACTAATTCATGGCGCGTGCTCTAATCTTGGGGAGAAATAGGGGTGGGAGGGTCGCTCTTCAAGTCTATTGTGCAGACAAGCATCATTCAAAGAACATTAACTTCTTATTGTAAACTTGTTTGAAAAAGAGAATTATATTATGTAATCCCCCTTCACAAATGGTCGTCTTTGTGTGATCCGAGTTGCAAGTGGATTTTTTAAAACTTGTCAATGACTGAACAAAAGTTATGTTCATACTTTCCCCCCCTTTTAAAGAAAAACATGTCCACACATAGGACGAGCGCCCCAAAAATATGAACCAAATTCCTTTATCAAAGTGAATTTGTTTAGTTCCGAAAAATTCTATGAACCCACCACTATTCTCAAGTATCTTACTAGCGTGTTATTTATTATCAACTGTCCAATTTGCAGATGAAGAGCCTTATTGGACATCTACAAAAGTTACTAGATCTACTTTCAAGTAATCATACGTCATTTCATTTTATGCTCAGCTGCCACTTTTGAAAGATACTATCAATACCTACAAAATAACACTATTAATATGCTAACATATTAATTTTAGCCGTAAAAAATTGTCTGCTTAGATTTTCTAAAAGTTTATTTCTACCAAAAATCTACAATAAATATTAAATATGAATAAACTGCATTAGCTTCGGCTTTGGGGTATGTGAGAAGCACAATACATGAAAGGAGACAAAACACTTCGCAGAAGTAGAGTTATCGGTTTAATTTTTATATCTCTATTTCGTGTTTTTCTCCTTTATATTGTAAGTTCTAGTACACGCAGCATAGGCTTACTTCAGTGCGCCGCAGCGGAACGCCAGAATGAAGCGATCATCCATGCCCTTGCGCACTATCGCCATAACAAGGGTGTGGAACAGTCTCAGTCAGGTTTCTTTTTGTAGTGTCAAAGTGGTCATTGGGAAGAATACGATTCCCCGTGATCGCAAAGATACAGTTCAATTTTCATATAAAGGACCTTATCTGACAACTAGAAAAGCTACTATATTGTCTACTTTTACGTATTGGTACCATGGGCGTAGGGGTTTCGAAATCTTAAGTTTATGACATGATGTTAAGACTTGCTACTAACCCCTAAGAAATAAGAACATTGCTATTTCATACAGTAGTGGAGGAACTTGATTTGCAGGGGAGGGGAAAGCGAGTAGCAAAATAGTTTAAAGGGACTTTAAAGTCTACTATTTAAAAAAAATGGTGCTTCCTCGAATTTTTTTGAAATCTGGATACTCCTAGAATCCATTTTATTATTTTATTTATTAGCCCCACGTCTTAGTCTTACTACCCGTTCGGGTTATACGCACTTACGCTAATGTGTAATGGCAGTGTGATTGTGAGATGAAATGAAGGACCTACAGTTTAACTTGGAATCCGAACCACGGTGGAGGCCTGGCATTCCCCACATTCACAAGATGTCTTGTCAGAGGTTAAAATCTATTTGAAGTAGTCAAACTTCGGTAATGTTTTAAAATTGGATGCCTTTAAGAGTTATTTTAAGACGTTCTCAACATAATTTCTTTTTATAAATAATTAAATTCCTTGAATCTATTAAAAGTAGTCCTCACCCAGAGGTTTAAAAAAAAATAGATGCCCTTAGAAGATAGTGTGTTCCTCGCCTGATTTCTTATTTTCAAAAATTAAATTCCTCTAGTAGCGATTTGAAGTGGTCTCAACGACACAATTTTTCAATTTTTTAATTAGATGCCTTTGGAAGGTGTTTTTATTATATCGGGGTCTTTTTATCCGTTCGGGTGGTTTTCCCCTTACACAATGTTGAAAAGAAAATGCTTTTAGAAGCTAAATGAAGTGCTCCACGCATGGATTAAAAAAAATACATGCATATAAAAGCTATTTGGAGTGGCCTATGGAAGTTTTTTTTTTAATCTGATGCTTCTAGAAGCCATTTACAGAGATATTTTCACCTGGAATTTTTTTGAAAAATAAATGTATCTAGATATCTGCTAGTACTGTAATACTTTTAGGATTATTTTGCAAAAAGTGTCATATATCTTTTATGAGAAGTCCGCCAAATCTGTTTAAATAAGGGATGTGGAATAGTATTTAGCTTAAAGGGGTGTAATTTCACGCTATTCACACCCTTATCAAAACAATTGTGATAATGTTTTATATGTTATTGTTATTCACCAATTATGTATTTTTTTTGTCTCCAAGTGTAATTTTCTTTAAGCGTATGATATCGTTGACCGGGAGAGAAATGATATCTAGTTAGATCGCCTGTGTGTGTGTGTGTGTGTGTGTGTAGACTTTTAACCTCTCTGGTGACACACAACGTTGCCGAGGGTACACCTTTGGAGGTTGTCTGTCTACACGTGAGACGACGTGACGACTGATGATAGTAATTATGAAGGTGTGGAGCCGGGAATGATCTTAAACCTAACCAAGCAAACTCTGGTGACCTTTGGGATAATTCCTCTTTCTATAAAAATACACATGGTTCCAGCCGGCAGTTAACCCCGGGATCCCTAGGTTCGTAGCCAGGTGCACTGACCATTATACCAGAGGGCCGGTTTCCAAATGTACTATCATGTAGTCCGGGGCGTATCTGCAATTTACACTTTTAGTAAATTGCTATCCATCGTTTCAATGGAACTTCTAACAAATAGTTCCCCCTGCAAACTAGGAAGAGATCAAGGCATTGTATCAATAGGTGGGAAGGCGAACAGAACGTTTTGAGTGTGAAACTGGTTTATTTCGCGTTTGTGCGACAACGTACGCGGAACAAACGATTCCAACAATAAAAACCTGAATTTTAAAAGTGTAATGGGTTATTTCCTTGACGTAACGAGAAGATGGCAGAACCCTGAGCGAGCGTGTAGTAAAGTTATTTTTCCATCGCACGCATCTGACAAGGTAGAATTTAGATAACATGCAACTTCACTGGCAAAAATAAATTCTCAGTAAACCTGCCGAGAATTCGAACCTTGACATTTAGCAGGCTAAGTTTAGAAAGTATACTTTAAAGCGAGGTAGAGCAGCGATTCCTAAACTTAGGTCTTCCAGATCACCCCAGACGAGGCTAAATTGCTGCTGGTCCATGAAAAGTTAAAAATACATATTTTATTTTTTGTTATATATATAGTTGTATATATAGTCGGTTAATAGTATGCTTGTACACGAAACAAAAGGATTTCAAGCATTTAGCCTAAGCTATTGATATGATTACAATGAATACAAAACCTCTTGAACAAACGGTTCACTCTCCGCCTCAGCATAAGAAATCAACGAGTTCACAACCAGTTTTTACGACAAAACGTCGGCTCCAAATGAGTTATTTGGACGACTTGGATGATAGTGTAAGAGGGAATATTGTGTATCGTAATAATTTGACCAAGACTCATTAAAAATCTCCACATACCGGCCGTTGAAGAAATGTACGTTCTATAACTACGATCTGAAACGAATGCTTCCTAATTTATTATGTTGGCTCACAACGTAAAAGGCGGGTGTAGGTAGTATCGCAGTATAGCTTGAACCTTCCCGCCAACATCCTGTAATTTTTGTTGCCGTGCGACGGATAGCAGGGGAACAGTTTGAACAGATGGCATCTGACATTGAAGTGCGTACGGAGAAGAGGTGTATTAGTGAACTCCTATATGCGGAAGAAATTGAACCAGTGACATTCATCGACGCTTGCTGAACGTTCACGGAAAACAAACAGTGGGTGTGAGCACAGTGGGGCGGTGAGGCACGTTTCAGCAGTGGCGACAGCGATGTGAGAGACAAGCCACGTTCCGGGAGGGCCCTACACAGCTGTTATCCAGCCCACGAAATAAAGAACGCCTCGATCAGCTCATCCGGGCGAATCATCGGGCTACGACCAGGGAACTGTGTACGAAGCTGAATGCCAGCTTCAATGCTTTAGAAACAATTTTAGAACGTTGGCATTTTGCAAGGATTGTGTCAGGTGGGTCCCTCGAATGCTCACACAGGAACAAAAAGCCCACCGAACGCAAGTCTTGTCAGGATCTGCCGACTACTACTACTACTACTACTACTACTACTACTACTACTACTACTACGCTGAAGGTGGCAGTTTCCTGGACCACATAATCACCGGTGACGAGATGTAGTGTTATCATCACGAGCCGGAATCAAAACGACAGTTCATGTGGTGGCGACATGCGAATTCCCCATCAAAGAAAATGTTCCCAAGACGCAGCCATCTGCGGGTAAAGTGAGGTACACTGTCTTTTGGGATAGGAAAGGCGTGATCCTCCTGGATTTTATAGAACCCCAACAAACCATAAACTCTGACCACTACATCGCAACGTCAACTAAGCTGAAGGCCCAAGTTTTCAGATCAAGCCAGATAAATAAACAACCTTTTGCTTGCAGCACAATAGAGCCAGGCCCGTTTGAAGACCATGGACCACGTTGCAGTTTTTGGCTGGACTGTCTTACCATACCAACCGCAGAGTCCGGATTTAAAGCCTTCTGACTTCCATCTGTATGGACGGATGAAAGATGGACTACGCGGGCAACATTTTCCCGACGGCGACGCCGTCATCGCAGTTAGGAAAAAGTGGGTCAATTCCACTAGTGTAGATTTTTAGGAGCGCGGCATGCAGACTCTTGTACACCACTGGATAAAATGCATAGCCAATTGTAGTGACGATATGGGTTATTTTTTTTGTATCTGACAACTTGCTTTATCTAACAGTACTATTGTGCTCCATATAGCTCTTGTAGTTCCATTGGAAATAAATGGAAGCATTCGTTTCGGAGCGTTCCTCGTATGAAGACGCCCAAAAATGGAGAAACGCTTGATTACCTAATAACGAATAAAGAATGGAGTAGTAGACCAAGGTCCAAGAACTACGGATGGTTTAGTTCTCCTCCCTTCCCCTTTTCCCCTTACCACTTATGGGACAGCGTATTTAGACAGGACGGTATTCTAGAGATATGCATTGATATTTTATATTTAATTTAGTGACATTTGTTTGTTCAAAGAAGTGTGTGGCCATTTGACCTAGAAACGACGGCAGAGCGTGATTTAGAACTAGGCAGTAAGACTACTAGTAGATCTAGGTGGTTTTGGGTTAAAGTGGTAGCCTCAAGACCTTTCATGGATTCTAACCAAGCCGAGGACAACGAAATTTTTCTTGAGTGATAAAAATCCGCAGCACAACCCCCTTTTGAGGGGAAGTAAGGCCACTGGTTCCATATATTATTACTATTACTATTATTAGCACCGCGTATTACTACCCGTACGCACTTACGCTAATGTGTAATGGTAGGGTAATTGTGGGATGAAAATGGAGGACCTACAGTTTAACGTGGGATCCGAACCACGGTGGAGGTCTGGCATTCCCCACATTCACAAATTGTGATTAATACAAGTCTTGTAAGAGGTGAAGGAAGGGTTTGGCAATCAGATATCTGTGCCGGGACCGGGGATTGAACCCCAGACCCCAGCACAGAAATCCGACACCTTACCCCTAGAGCGCCAGGTCACCATGTTTCCATATAGACTGTGGTATGTTTAAGATACCTGGAAGGTACGTGAAAGTACATTCCTGGCAAAATTGGTAAGCCCTTTTTGTGCACGATCATAGAAGTTCAGTGCGGAAGTAAATTTGGGACAGCCCGATTTCATGAGCTACCTAATACATGGGATTTCTACCAGATGGTGTAGGCAGCACTAATCAGTCGAAGGGCTTAGTGCATGCCCATCTCCGGATGGATAGAAATCGCATCAAATCAATCTTGGGGTTGTCAACTTAAGAATAAGTAAGATTACACACTACACTACCCCTCTCCCCCTCAACCCGTACCTATACATTAATCGAGCTAATAGAATAGGGATGAGGAAAGTATAATTCAAAAGAAAATGTACCAGCATTTACGTGAGGGAAAGTGAGATACCATTTATAAAATTAAAATAAAACTCAATACATCTAACGAGATTCAAGCCCCGATCTCCCCTCGCCCTCCCACGGTCAGCGGCAATTCAGTCTAACACGAGTGTGACATGTATGACCATACTACGACACTAATGCGGGTAGTTTCTTGCTACTCATTCGGGAGATCCACACATTTAAATTAAAATGGTATGGATATGGAAGAATCTAGAGGGAATTTAGCACAGAATCTGAGTGTGAGGAGAAAGGAAGTTATTCCGAAGCAACCCCCACCATCAGTACACCCGGCCGAGATTCAAACGGGGTGATCATTTGTTCATTTTAACCAAACAACTTACCGACTGCTGGCGACATGGAGCGCGACCCGGTGGAGCCGGTGGGTGACGGGGTGGGCCTCATGCCCTGCGAGTTGGGGGTGCCCGGAGCCGGCCCGCTCGAGCTGTCATTGCTGTTCTGATCCTGCAACACACATCACACATCACTGCACAGGGGGATTCGCAATGTGCCACGCACTACTCTACAATAGTCTACAAGTAATAACATTTTTTTAAAATCGTTGAAAAAGTAGTCTACTATTCTAAAATCAAAATTTTACAGTTGAGTATGTTTAACAACTCGTGTACTGCTATCGTAGTCGAACAAACTTTTGAACATAGCTGTACACTAAGAAACGGTTTCATTTAAAGCTATGGCATGTTATTGGCTTTGCAACGAATAGCGGGAATATTATTATAATTTGTACTAAGCTCAAAGCGTTTCTTTAGGGCTCTTGGTACAAGCCATGGAGCCTTGGCGCCAGAGTCTGCACTTATACTGGTGTTTCGAATCCCTCATACCACGTGGAGACTACTAAACTTCCGCTCCAAAGTGTTCCTTAGCGCTAGCGTTAGCTCGGGGACAACGTGAATGACTCTGATCAGGCTGGTCGGAATACGGACGATCAAAAGTCCCGGCATGATTTAGTGAGGGGCGATTTAAAATAAACTACCCATCCAGGCGAATGATGGGACATTTTATACTATGGGGCGATTTAAAATCAACAGTCCATACAGGCGATTGATGATTTATTTTATACTAAGGGGCGATTAAAATCAACAGCCCATACAAGCGATTGATGGTAAATTTTATACTAAGGGGCAATTTAAAGTCAACTACCTATCCAAGCATATGTTTCTAAAATTACTTTCAAATCGAAATTTTCGATTCGATCCGACTTGTTCAGCCCGGCCCTAACCAATGGCTGGCGACCAAGCTTGACGAGCTTGCCCAAAGTCGAGGCTACTAGTTTTACTTGTAGTGAATGACCTTCCGTGTGTGATGTATTCACATGCAGGTACTTGGAGAATATGTCACGTTATCGCTGTACCCGAACCTCATTACATCATGCAGATACCAACAAGGGTGGACAAACTTACAACCCACGTGGGGAGAGTTGAGCGGGCTCGATTGCAGCCCACGACGTGAGTTTGGAAATGTACAGTAGACTTCTTTGGTGCTGACTGGCAGCTGACGGCTTTGAAAAGCTACCAGACCAAATTATGTATCCCTACGCCGAACCATATGATCTGCAAAAACATGTGTTTAGCAGCTGTCACTTCTGACAGTCAAAATGTAGGTCTATACCTAAATGTTGACTGTCAGAAGTCAGCTGTGATCTGTCAGTCAGCACCAAAGAAGCCATGTGGCTACTGTATTATGTAGAATAAGTTACAAATACGTATTAACTTACAAAACGAACCAAAACCGCCGCAGCGGAATAAAATATAAAATATCGGCTGAAAGTTAAATATAAAAGTGAGCTGAAAGATTTTTCTTAAAATTTCGCTGGGAAACTTTAGTAAGCGAATGCAATAGATATATTCCAAATTTTAAAGTTTACAATTTAGTTTGATTTCTCATACCATCAGAACTATCATAAAACGAGTTACAAAAGTATTAACAGCAATTCCAGTTTTCCTCTTAAACTCACGTATTGACTGTAGAGCTTGCTGGTTGAATGCGTAACTAACGTCATAGTTCTCCGGCCTGCTGTAGACCGGGTTTGTTAATAATTCAAAATCGCAATAAACCTCTATTCGAATACATCGACTTCTATTGTGATTCAAGGATATAAAATTATCCAACTGAAAATTTAGCGGAAAGTGTCTACTCCTATATCCAGAGTTCGGGAAGAGGTCATTTGCTCTCTAGCGAGATATGGAAAAGCTTTTAATACAATTATAGCTTGTCAGGTTGCCTGAGATACATCAGGAGAACAATCTATGATAGCAAGACACCTCAGTGGTTCTTAACTCGCAAACAGAATGGTCATGGTCAACAGTACCATCCAATGGGGTCGGAATTTAATACTAACAACGATTTCATCGCCTGGAGTGTGAGCAACCTGCCAAACCTATAACCAGAATGCTCCTCGGATCCAGGTTGGATTTTTTTAGAACCACGTCTTACTACCCGTTCGGGGGATATTTAGTATGCCCCGATGGTGAAAGTATACACACTCAAAGGCAAAGCCACAAGTTGAAATATAAATGCTGCTTATTTTCTAATAAAATATAAACTCCATAAAAACAAGAGCGAATGTATTTTAGAGGGGGAGGGGGGATTGTTGGGATACCTTTTCATCACATCTCTAGTGTATGTCCCGGCAAAGATTTATCTGATTACCAAACCCTTCCTTCACCTCTGACAAGACATCTTGTGAATGTGAGGAATGCCAGGCCTCCAACGTGGTTCAGATTCCAGGTTAAACTGTAGGTCCTCCATTTCATCTCACAATCACCCTACCATTTCACATTAGCGTAAGTGCGTATAAACCGAACGGGTAGTAAGACGCGGTGATAATAATAATAATAATAATAATAATAATCTAGTGTATGCAGGGGTAGAACAAGTTGTCTTACATAAGATCCAAGATGTAATTCTCACTTTTTTTATTTATCACGCTACACTCAATATAAAAGTTATTTTTTAGCATCGCTTCTTACTGCGTATTCAGGTTATACGCATAAGCCATGTACTAATTATATTAATTACGTTCACGATTAAGGGATGAGGAATGAGAATGCCACCGTGATAAATCACACCCAATACACCCGACTGAGATTCAAACCTCGACCGTCCAGTCATCGGTAATCCATATTGACCCCCTAGACCAGGAATGTCAAATCTATGGCGTGCGTGCCACCCGAACTTGATTTGCGTGGCAGGCTGGCATGGAAAAAATAAACATAAAATAAAACTGTTGCCAAAGTCGTATAATTTTTTTTGAGTCAATATTTATTCAGCTCTGAATGTGTTACTTTAAGTGTTTTATTTAAGTTATTTGAATTGATATTTACTTACAAACTCACTTTGACGATTTTCTAAGATTTACTTCTTTGACATTCAAGCGTTATTAAAATATTTACAATTTAATGAGTTATTCATTGTATTTAATAATATTACTAGTCAACAAGTTTTGATTTTTAAATAAGGTATTCATAAAAAAAATAATCTAAATGACAAGTGGCACACCGGCCGGAAAAGTTTCGCCAACCCTGCCTTAGACCATGTGACCATTGGTACGGTTGAGCACGTACGTAATTAATAATTAGCCCACACCGGTAGTCGCATGGTTTAAGACGTCCCTCTCGCAATATACGGGATGCAACTATATCTAAAGTGTGAAGAAGTCTAAAATTATAGTAAAACACACAATGGTAGAAGGTTTGCACACCAAGCTTATGATTGGTGTCATGTAAGAATAAAAGTATCGCACGCACGCAATTACAGGCGGTTACGATTGGCGTAAAAAAAATGTGCACGCAAAGAACGGATTCCGATTCCAAAGCCAACACGCATGGTCATTCCACGGTTGTTGTCAATGAAAATAGCTCAACTGCCAGTATGAGTGCAATGAACCATGCCACGCATGTGTGAACAAGAGATATTAGGTATCGTCACGTGCTTCAAGTGCGAGCTCATATAGACCAATGACGTGCAAATCGCGACTTGCTACCTCGCAGCGTTAGTCCTAATTGCCTGCCATTCTCGCGAAAATTATGTCATAAGTTTATTATTTTGAGAAAAATAAACTACTTTGAATGAAATTTTACTTTAAAAAAAAAGTTTTTCTTGTTCTCTTTAATGACAGTTTGCACGACAAATATATCCCCCACCTTTAATTTATCACTTTGTGATCGGGTTGGACGCGACACCCAGTTTCAAAGTAAACATTTTCAGATGAGTTAAGATATAAATGCTTTTTAATCAGCATATACATAGCTATATAATAAGCAAAGGTTTACGAGTTTGTTCATTTATACGTAAATGTAAAAATAGCTCATAAGGTCGGTCATCAATATTAGAAACATTATCTGAAAGGCCAATGATTTTTACGAACGATGAATGTAATGGGGAAAAAATCGAGCTAAGATTAACGACACAATATATTATGTAACGTAGTGTTTATATAACAAATTACAAACGCAAGGATTAAGTAATTATGTTCTTGAACCATACTAATTACTATGTATTACCTTACAGTCTTTTAATACGTTTTCATCAGTAGACTACTAAAGAGTTTAGAAATTTAAGAGTATTAAACAGTAATACAGGGAGGTATGTGGAACGAGTAGATATCAAAATACAAATTGTAACTACGAAGGTAATGATTATATTTTAGTGAGTATTTTTAAAGTCAACACTATTAATGTCAATACATTGAAATAAACATTTAATTCGTATTAGTAGAGTTCACAAAATAATGGTCTAAATATATTGAATTATTGGACATTTCTCTAGTCTAAATTTATTATAAGATTGACCCTATATGACCGTGCACATTATCTATTTAAGAGAAGGCGAATTTGCTATTTTTAAAGATATTAATAAAAATGACTATCTTGAGACTTGTATTTAACCCAAGTAAACGTGACGATACGGATAAATTCGCAGAAACTGCCATAGTTTGGAAAAAACATGAACAAACTCGTGGTAGCATCTATAGTTCCGTCTCTACACTGAATATCACCTTTGAGGTAACTGCTGTCTCACGGAGAAAAGCTTTTTATCTTCGCTCTCTCTCGGTTAACTGATGAAAAATATCCTCGATTTCATTTATTTCCGAATGTGATGTGCAGGAGTAATAAGATAATGGCAAAAGCGAGAAATCAGCGTTGCAAAAATTATCGCATAGGTAAGGGAGGATTGACCACACGAAAACAAAAGAATGGAAACAATTTTTCCCAATAGTAGCCATGCAGTTCCTTTAAATATGCTATTCAGTGTAATGCATAGTGTAATGGATAGAACGACGACACCTCGAAGGATAGTCGTCAGTCATACACACCACACCAATGACGATAAAATCAGTAGCTATTAACAAAAGAATAAAGGCACCAAATTTAGAGTAAGTGTCAACAGAAATGTTTCACCGATTTTGTTTGGTTTTTAAATTACATTTTTGATCATGCAAAAACTTTTGTTTATGAATATCAGGGGCATTTTTGAACACAAAATAATGTTTAGGTATATACATTAAGTGTGTAAATAAAGCATAACGATCGTGCCAGTGCCACATAAGAACGTCGAAGACAACATCGTAGGAAACCCAGTTAATGAATGCCCTCAATAGAGAAAATCATGCCAAGTCTCCCCTCTTCCCCTTATTTCTCGCACCTGCGTACTAACAATGAAGAACAGCTGACCGACACCAGGTAGATCCTAGTTGATCCCCTCACCACACGATGCCACAAACACACACTCGTGCACGTTGGGAGCTCGAAGGAGCGACCTGCAGTATCGGCGTCCGATGGTGCGCTCAGCTGCGCCACGTTGTTTCTACTGCGTGGTGGTCCGCGTGTTATCGACTGGGCCCGCCCGGCGAGCCTAATCGCTCAACTGGCGAGTGCTGCACACACACACACACACATACGCACACCCCGCCTGCCGAGTTGGGTGTGCTGCACCAACGGTGGTACACGATAACTAACCACGTTATAAAATATTGCTCTTCGGGAGTTTTATTTATTATAAGAAAAAGTTTCACTCGTGGCATCCATCAATGACGGTATAATGATATTAACTCGAGAGAAGATTTATATAAATATATTAAAGTGTATTCACACTATCCATGAGAGATGATGTAAAAACGTCAATGACACTGAGTTGTATAATTCTTCATCCTCTCAAACCTGCCCAGTACGAGCGGTTGGAATCGAGCCCTGGGTTTCTGAGAAAGTGTTTGCCGTTCAAAAAAATAAACCCTGCGATTATAGTCATCGTTAAAAATAGAAGTTTAGTACAGGTTTTTGACAAGATGTGTACTAATAACAACTTGTGGATGTGTGGAATGCCAGGCCTCCACCGTGGTTCGGACCCCACGTAGGTCCTCTATTTTATCTTACAATCACCCTACCATTATACATTAGCGTAAGTGCGTATAGCCCGAACGGGTAGTAAGACGCGGTGCTAATAATAATAATAAATAATAATAATAATAATAATATAGGTTTGCTTGATAATGGCACGAAACAATGCAATATGAATTAGGCTCTTATTTAAACTATCACAAAGGATACCAATATATGACTGATATTCTTCAAAACCATAATTTCCAAATTAAAATGTAAACACTAATATAATAATGAACTTTCCAGCAAACCCCCATGGAACTCCTTTCTGCCAGTCCATGAGTTACAAAACAAAGGGGACCTCGGGTGTATACTCAAAATGAAAAAGTAAAGTACGAGCAAGCACAAGATAAATTAATTCCTAGAGAAGTATTTTAGTATACCATAACCAAGCTGCAATGATGTTTTCTGGGGATCACTTCAATGTATTACACCTCGTACTATCACCACCTCAAGTAGGATCAATTTAGCAAGCGTGAGGTTTGGATTAGAAGATGATAGTTTAGATGTGGTTTAATTAACCAAGGTTAGGTTATACATAGTGCTTGTTTGGTTCGTTAAATTTCTATACGTTTATTCCAATTTGATTATCCTTTGACTTTTCGACGGTTGTGGTTATGGCCCTAACACCAAACAAAAGTTAAAAACCAAACCCATAAAGGTTTCTTAGCCACTACCGAGAAGTGTTTGTTCGGACGAATGACACTCTCAACCAAAAAGAGTTTACTAAACTTTAAATAAAACATCGTGTTAATTAGATAAATACATTTGTTTGGGGCGTTGTGCTTTATGGATGTGAACTATGGACAATTGGCCTAATTGAAAGGAACATATAATGGATGGAGATGGTATGGTATCAAATACAGAAGTGCTAAGAAAAGCAAACGGAGACAGCAAACTTTTGAAAGGTATACAGCAAAGAAGAGTTAACACAGTAAGCCATTTACTGACACATGATAGTTTGATGAAGATTTAAATCATATTTTGAAAATTGAAAAATGACACCTGAACACGGGAATCGAACCCGGGACCTTTGACTTAGTACGCCGTGTCCAGGTGTCATTTTTCAATTTTCAGAATATGATATCTAGATGGAGTAATCCTCGCTAAAATGCATAAATAATAGCTTTGGCTATTTGATTCGAAAATAATTATACAAGGAGATGTTAAAGGTAGAAATACAAGAGAAAGACCAAGAATAGTGTACACGAATCAGGCAACAAACGATGTTGACAGAAAAGGTACAAATTTGGCCCAGGATAGGCAAAAGTAGAGCGCAGCAGCAAACCAATCGCAGTGATTATCTAATCTAATTATGAATAAAAAAAAAGTTTAACACATGCTTGGGAAGAATTATTTTAAGAATGAGAGGAGCTAAAGATGATTGTAGAGTGATGAGTGCCCCATTAATACTTCAAAGATGTGTAAGACTTTCAATTAACGCGCCAAGAATTTCGTTATTTATTTAGAAGGACAATGTTAATATTGATTTCCACCATTATGTTGTCGATTAAGGTCCAATAAAAGAGTGCTTGGTTAAATAAAATTTAGATTGCTTGTAAAACAATTAAATAACACCAAGCTAAATGTTCTTCCTATAGAAGTTAATTAATATTCCAATTCAATCAATGAAAATGACTAAAAAACATAAAAGTTTTTAGTAAAAATATATAAGTGTACTTTAAGCTTAAGTGACAATGGCTCGTTTTCAATCATTAAATAATAAATTAGTCATAAAAAAGTTTTGCCAGTTAGTACATATTTACAACGCCCAGCAAAGAATTCCATTCCTCTTTTCAAAACAGAATTAATAACGACACAATGAAATGCAGCTACTGGTTAAATTAAGTATTATTTAAAATGCATTATATTTAGATATGATAGCTGTCTTACAAAGACAAAGATCCCTAAATAAACTTTTATTAATTCATTTAGCAAATTTAAGTGTTTTTCAGCTGGAATTTTTGACGCAATAATAATAATAATATTTAGCACCACGTCTTACTACCCGTTCGGGTTATACGCTTTAAGTACTAATTACTCTAATGGATTAGGAAATTGGGAAGGTTGAATTGGAGGACGTGAACCAGCATTTGCGTGGAGGGAGAGTGGAAAACCATTAAGGAAAAACCACCCCCAGTTCACCCGACCTAGATTCGAACCTTGATCTCCCCGTCCTCAGCAGTCGAGCAGCTCAACACGACTAGCGCGTTAGCCAACTACGCCACCGAGGCGGGTGATTTTTGACATAATATCACTGTAGGTAACACAATGTCACAATTGGCAATGTTGATAGCAAAATATGTTACTATCACTATGAGCAACGATGACACGATATTTCAAATCATCCTTAGTCACTCAACGGTTATAACATTTATTGTTGTTTTATTTACTTTTATTTCCCACTTCGCACATTTTACACTATGAGTCAGGAATGAGGAAATGTGCACGTATTTTTTTTAAAGAAAAAGTAGAAAATAACTTTAATAACTCAGTATACTTGGCCCAGATTCGAACTAAAACCATCTTCCCAACCCGAGTTCAGACGAGAAATCGCCTTTGTCCTCATCCCCACAGGTGTTGGTTACATGCCTTTTAAAATCAAATGAATACAATACTAATAAACACAAAATAAGTGCCTAAGTTTAAATCAATCACGCTCTTAAAGATTAGACCCAAAGACAAAAAAGTAAAATTTCCCAAATCTGGTTAGTGGCGATATCGGGATTCGAAACCCAACCCTGTGTACCGAGAGTGTTTTTTCTGACATAGTTTGCGACTCTTCCTCCACGCAAATATGGGTGCATCTCCTCTAAGGTTCTAACTTATTCATGCCTGTCACATTAGTATAACTATTCAAATAGCCCAGATGAATAGAATGACGCGGTGGACAAAACAATCTGTAGACTACCGACACAAATGCAGCACAGGTCCAGCTCCTCCAAATTTTAGGTGTACATCCTTTTAAATAATCGGGGTGTATACTTCACAAAGTTGGGATCATTGTCATTATATAACTAGAGGATGGAGAGGTCTATTAGGAGTTTGGTAGGAAGAAACTTTTAGAAAGTACAAACCTTTTTTAGGTCAACATTGTGACATTATATGTATTGATGATTTCTATCAAAAGCCATGAATTCAGATCACATGAGTTTAAAACGCGAAAGTAGATCTGGTGACTTTTCTAGCTGTTAAGAATGCTCAATCAAGGAAAAAAAGTGATTGTGGTTCAAGCCCGTTGAACAAAGCAAGTAATTCTGAATTAGATCAGGGCAAACAAACCACTATCGATGGCACGAGAGTTGTTTTGAACTCTTCAAAGAAAGTTTAGTTGTAATTTTCTTAAGTGTACCGAAGAAGAGTATTATTTAAGCTCGACATAGTGACTCGTACCGAATTTGTTTCATCGGAATAGTGCGATTGTTACTACTGTATAAACGTAACAGGTATAAAAGAGGGGAAAATGTACACATAATTTGCTTTCATGGGCGTAGAGAGAATTTAGTTGGGAGGGAAGGTGGTGGTAGGGGGAGTCAATTTAGGAAGTTTATGACATGATGTTAAGACACTATTAAACCCCTAACGATACATCATTACTTTATTTTAGTAAGAGGGGAGTGGGGTCAAGTAATTTTTTTGGGAACTTTCTGCCTTCTTCTCCACTCAATGTTAGAAAATTGGATGCTCGTAGAAGCTACGATATTTGTAGGCCTAATAGTTTTCAATTAGAGAATTTTTTCAAATTATAATCTTTTAACAGCTATTTAAAGTAGTTCTCCTTCAAGATATTTTTGATACATCCAAAAGCTATTTTAAAATGCTCCCACAAGATTTTTTTTAAAAATTTGGAATGCCCTAGAAGCTATTTGGAGTGGTCTTCCATCAACAAATTTTTAAAATTGAATGGCCTTAGAAGATATTTCGAACAGTCCTCACCCGGATTTTTTTTAAATAGATGCTTTTAAAAGATAATTAGAAAGCCCTCCTACTGGCATTTCTTTTAAAAATCAGATGCCTCTAGAATTCATTTAGAGTAATATTCGCCTGGAGTTTAAAAAATGCCTTTAGAAGCTATTTGACGTGGTCATTCTATGGCTAATTTTTAAAAAGTGAATGCCTCTAAAATGTATCTGAATTTTGATACAAAGCCATCTTTAAGCTTCATATAATGGGAATAAACCCTGGCTTCTCGGCTACCAGAGCAGGGCAGGAATTGTCGGTCCGATTATGTTTTCTACAAACACACCAAACTCCCCCCCAAAAAAGAGAATTAGGATTCAACAACACATCGAACAATTTGTTGAAGATATGTTCACCTAAAAATTACCAGCAAAAGGAAGTCCTCCCCCTTCACCCGCCAGTGAAAATTCTTCAAGGTCGTCCGGGAGTCCCAATACTCGTGGAGAGAAGAATCGAACACCCAACATGCAAATATGTGGAGTCAAGAGTCAAGCGAGGCACGGGAAACATCGGCCGAATACAGTTACAGGCTCACCACTCCAACGAGCTGAAAATCAATACCGAGACCACGGGTATAGCCGGCAACGTGGCAGGAACTGCTACGATCCGGCAACGCTGCGACCTACACTCGCTGCCACGCCGCTACAGACCTCGTGGAGCGGATGGGGATTTTTTTTTTTCGCGTCCAAAACAAGGCGAGGCTCGGACTGAAACTGGAATAGAAGGGATGGGAAATCACCCACTCACTTGAAAGGCAATAACCGGGTTTTTGTCGCCAATGAGTTTGAAAGATTTACAAATCAAGAAATGTGTATACAGGTTGTGTTTTTCATTTACAGCCGTTCATGTTAAAAAAAAACCCACCAAAGCTATACTCCAGTCAGCCATACTTGAGCTTTTGATAGTTCTGAGATGGTCCCGATATCGTTCAACTCGAATTATCGACACTCTAATGAGCTTAAATATTATATTCAAAGCCTTTTATATATATCCCCGTCCCTTGGGAGTTAATTAGCTGAACATTTTAACGATTTTTTTAAAACTCTGATTACCATTATTTGTTTGTATGTTAGAGTTAAAATAATAAGTATTTGTTGACAACCTCCCCCAACCAGCCAGGCCACTCGTCCCTCAACACCGTATTTGATAGCGTAGCTTATAAGATAGCGCCATAGTGTAGTATGTCAAGGCAAGACTGTGCCACCTCTCAATGCAAATGAAGTGTTGGCACGAAAAGAATTACTATACAGTAATACATCTAACAAACAGTGTTCCGACGATACCCTTCGGCGAAAGTGCGGTTAATATCCGAGGTGTGTTAGGTTGGACCTCAAACTAGAAGATGGACAACCCTGCCTTTAGCCAGTAGCTTATATGAGTCCCGGAAATGATCAAGCTAGTATAAACAGTGAATGGTTCGGGAGGCCACTATCCTCTGGATGCAAATATTAGTAATATGTCAACATGGAAATGCAAAAGTGTAGATTGAAAGCTGTAGCCGAGAGTGGAAAGATAATCGTGAGTCATGTACACAAAATCTATACCCCATCTACGGTAGGAGAGGTGGTGACAGCTGGCAGAAGCTTCTTCCTTGCAAAAATTGACTAACGTAAATCAATCTACTAGGAAATAATTATTATGTGTTTAGTAATACTTTATTATCAATAAATCTTCGGCTAGCTGCCACTCACCTACACTCCCATCGTAGATATACTCTAGAAGTATTTCAGCCAGTATTTGTATTCGGGAATATAAAAACAAGGTGGGTGATACTAGTATTAGTCTATTACAATAAATCCTCAACGTCGTGGTGAGCTTACTACAATCAGTGAGTGGCATCAGATGCACTTCATGTAATGTGTAGTTACGGTTACACGATAAATCAGTGCGCCTTAATTTATTTTGAGGGTAGACTTTCTCTCTCGCATGCTCCTTGCGCTATTCATATATATACATTTTCTATGAGCGAGAGCTAAAGGGCCAACCAATTTTTCCCGGGAAAATTGTTTCACGTACCTCCCAGGGTTCTTTTACATGCCAGCTTTACTGTCCCTCCGAAGGAAATTGCGCTACGAATTTTTATCGCTCAAGAAAAATCTGTCAGCCTGGGCTGGGTTTTGAACCCACACACATAGGGTCATGAGGCGAGCACTTTACCCCAAGATTACCGAGGTCGACTCTATAATTGCTCGTCACACAGGTTATTCATAAATTACACAAGAAGTTGGTTGGTAGGGTCATATTAAAATGTGTAAATTGCATCTCTCTTCAAGTCACAATTAATTCAACATACTACAGTATTTTAATTAATTTTTAAAATTTATATCAACAATGGTTTGTACTTTTTTTTATCAATAGATTTAATGCAGTAGTTTATCGTCTAATAGAGTGAAGCATCTTTAATAGGTTTAGCAGACACGAGTCCCTAAGTTAAAAGAATACATCAAAAAAGGTTTTCAGCCGAAACACCAAGATAAGTGTGTTTAACCTAAATATTTAAGGCAAACAATTTACGGCATATTTAATTAATTTAATTGCTCTCATTGTCCATCACAAAACAATGATTGGAATTCCAAACGCCCTTGAGGAATTCACAGTTGCATTATTTAAAAAAAAAGCTTTGGCGTTTATCATATTGCTGTGTAATACTTGTATACAATAAACTATTTCAATTCATTAATAAATCAAATTAATTAGTTTGATAATATTTTGAAACATGCAAGTTTAGATAAACGTATTTTAAATTATTTTTTAAATTATTTAAATAAACGCTCTATTTTATTTTATAATAATTTTATCGTGGTATTATATATATATTAAGAAAGCAAGCTTTAAATGCCAATCTCAGTCAAGCACTGGTCGATTTGGTAAATTATTTCCCTCGTAAATAATAAATACAATCAAATAACACATTCAAAATTAGCTGTTGTATACCCAAGATTAGATTATAGCTGCGTAGTTTTTTTTAACAATGTATCATTAAAGATTTAATAATTGTCATTAAGATATAATTTTTGTACACAACAAACCGTCATTGTATCTGTTAATTATATCTGAAAATCAATTTTTTTATATTGCATTAAATAAAGCCCATAAAATATTAACTTACATTCTTTTTCAATTAGTCGACATCTATTTCAACGTCGAAATGTTATTGTTTCAGTCGATTTGTTTTGGAGCTCGCTTACAAGGAAGGAAGAGCGCTCACTGTGCTATTTTGTAAACACATAAAACCAACTTTTAAAAAGAGAATATGTATTGTTTTCATTGAATATGTAAGGGAAGTAGCAATAACAACAGAAACGCTAGGAGGGCGTTTAGCTCACCGGAATTTAAAGCTGGAATGTCAGAGTTCAATATGCACCAGTTATGGAAGGCTTTAACCACAAATGAGTTTCCTTCTTCTCTCAACGCGAATGATTGTAAAAATAAACATTTTACTTAATTTAATTTTTGATAAGGCTGATAAACAATAGATAGATAAGAAAACGCTTGCGCATTTTGAGTCATAGTGTTCAATGAAAATTCTTCTTTTTTGGGTTATTGTGGTAGAAACATAAAACTTATGACTAAATAGCATTTAAAAAATAAGAGCACATTAAAAACTATTTAGTAAAACTCGGCGACATGACCTATCAATGCTGCGTACAACAGAGCTGGCCACACGACTATGGCTCGAGAGGCCAGACCTCGATCTCCGACAAGTTTAATTGGTGATAGCCTTTTTACCCCATCGTGTCTTACTACCCGTCTGGACAATCTGCATTTAGTTACAATAATTGAGAGGAAAACACTATTAAAATTAACACACAAAAAATCAACCCGGTTGGGATTTGGACCACTGCAATAAAGTTTCGAGCAAACCAGACTAGAGGAGCTTGGCGGTCAGTCTGCGTACTCGTTGATGGTTATCTTTTTTATTAATAGTTTGAGAATTAGCTCTTCATTATGTGAGACAATTATATAACAATACATTTCCACTTGAAATTTTAAGGACGCTTTAATTTAAATAGGTAAATATAACTAAAGTTTCTTTATAATGTGGAGCCTACAAACTTGAGAAAGAGATGGGACGACGTAGCCTCAGTACAAGTGCTGACTTGTCGAATCAGAAAAATGAGCTCAAATGTGAGGTCTGTCAGAGAAACGAAATCTTTAACGAGGCAGCATCCTCCCGAACCGAGCTCGAAAAGAGTGTCACATGTATTAAGTACATCAACAAAATAAGTGGGCCCAAGCGTGTCAAATGGTCCAACGCAGGCGTCAGCAATAGATCGACTTGCAAACCTATCTAGGGTATCGCGATCACCCAATGTTTCTCTACTCTAATTTTGGTTTATTTTCGTCTATTCCTCTTACATTTATTCCTCAAATCCAAACTTTCTTTATATTTATTTCTCCTATCTAGGAAGAAATGTGTAGTAAATAAAATTTGTATTTTCCAACTAGACCACCTCTTTTCTTATAAATATTATAAAGTTGAATATTAAATATAGAAATACTACGAAACATAAAGGGGACCTGGCAGTCTAGAGGTAAGGTGTCAGACTACCGTGTTAGGGGTCCGAGGATCAAATCTAGGTCCCGGCACAATTTATCTATTCACCAAACCCTCCCTTCCCCTCTGGCAAAGTGTGTACCTTCCCGCTTTGTGAATGTGTGGAATACTAGGCCCCCACCGTGGTTCGGAACCCACGTTAAACTATAGGTCCCCTTTGCTTTCCACCATCATAATTCTCAAGTATCATTCCATCATCTGTGGATAGTTTAATTTACCTCGATGGTGTTCCCACCTTAGAAATTAATTCTTCCATACTCCAAGAGAGCGGTAAGATATGGTCAAAGAGCCAGATCAATAACATTAAGTCCACCCCACCCCCACTATGAAACATAATAAACGCAGATACTTCAGAATAATAGTTAGTCACCAATGGCAGTGCGTTTCCAGTTCAATTTTATTTAGAATTGTGATGATTTTTATTTCCAAATTAACAGAATCGAGATGATTAAATAGTGAATTAACTTCCAGGAATGTATCTTCAACATCATTAGTACAAACTAAGTTTAAAACAAATATTTCAACTGGTTCTAGTTCTCCAAACTTCGCAAATCTCAAGCAAACCCAGCTCTCTTATGACACAGGATTGAGAGGTTTTTCCGGATCGAGGATTTTGTAATCAAAATAATTAACCACTACTTTGAAGGAATTATATGGTTTGAAATCTATTTTATGAAAACTGGTTCCCAAAAATTGTCACCATGCAGTTCCAAATTTTGTATCACTCAACCGTGGTATTTAGAAAGAATGCAACATAAATGAGCAATTCCGGATCCTAAGAGATCATATCTATTTATTTTAGATATTTTAGTTAAAACAGCTCTTTTAATCGCCAAAGAAATTTGCCTTTATTTTGGCGATTGGGCTTGTGGTGAAGGCTGCCCTAGGTTGAGTAAGTATGTCAGTAATCTACTCGCGTAATATTGAATTTATAAATTAAGTCAATCAATAATATATAATATAGCCTACATGCAGGATTAGCTCCAAGTATGAAAAGGACTGTGTGACTCAAGAGGACAAAGTTCGATCACAGCCAACCCAGGTTTGGCCACATTTTGAGTGTCCGTCCACTTTCCTTTGTTTAAAACGGATATCGGAGGAGTTTTTGGCATAATAATTAAAACTTGTTTTGGGAAGGTGAATTCGTTTAAGGTAAGTTTACCTACAAATGATTTTTTTAATGGCTTTATCGACGTGTGTTACATCATAAATAAAAATGTGTGTTGGTTTACTAAAACATTTTAATAAATCGTGTAGTTTATGATGACGGATTTTTTATTTTTTTTAAATGACTAGCAATGTTGATAAAAAAAATATATCTGAAAAGTATTTCATGATAATATAAATGTTATGTTTTCTTTCCTGGGGAAAACTTACTTACCTAATTATTGATTAAAAAGTTAAGACTTAGATAAATTGTTCTATGGATATATAAAAAGAATTAAATATTATGATTTAAACAGTTAATAAGTTGGTGGATGTAGTCAGTGAAATTACATTCAAAATGTATGATTAGGTTTTACTTCAGGTGGAAAAATATATTGTCAAGAATAAATAACTAACATGAAATTAAAAATGCATCTACAACTTGACCATACACAAGATGCAGACAAGTCTAAAATAAACGTATACACGTTAAAAATATTGTTACAAAAATTATTAAGAGATGCACAATATGGTATGGACAAAACAATGTTTCCTTCAAATATGTTGAGAGGTAAAAGTATAAAATTTTAATCTATGGTTAACATCTGCCAAAACACATTCTAATGGGGTAATTGAGTGTTGACTTTTAGATATCCAATATATTATGGATTAAACAATGATTTAAGTTTAAATAGGTAATGAAGTAGAAAGTATAAAATTTAAATATTGAGGTTAATATCTGCCAAACGAGTTAAAAAGTAATTAAGTAATGTGGAATTATCTAAGTCTTATCTGTTTCCTTGTCCCATTACGCCTTTGTGAAATCCGGCACCCGTAAAGATGCTGGAATTACTTCATTCCGACATGTTTTGGTACTTAAAGTATCATATTTATGGGAATGGCAAAACGAAATTAAAGAAGCATGAAGAATAGATTGAAACTTAAAAGTTATACAAGAAGTTTTCAAAATAGCCGTTGGATATTTATGGACACGTAAAAGAAAATTATTAAATAACCGAACTTACTTCTTACTTGAGTCGTTGAAAAGAACACGATGTGTTAATACCACGGCAAGATGTTAACTAACTAGGGTGTGATCCAGGAGAAAATATGTATGTGAAAACAAAAGACTTGATAAGCGAGCTATACAAGGTAAAGGTTTTTAATTTTAAGACCGTGGTGTAAAAATGATAGGTTGGGAAACTATTGAAACCAGTGCGTGTCATAACAATCTATGGATTCAAGGATAGACAGAATTATGGAAGTGAATGCGAAAAGGAAGAATAAGGAGCTAATCTTCTCGACTCCGGCTCGCACGGGTCTATTTCTACGATAGAAGGTAGAGCGGGAAAACTGAGGTTACAGGATTTTAATGTTTTTGGGTAAATGCTCTAATGTGTTAGCGAGAATTTGATTTGAAAATTGTAATTGTTCATTGAGAATTGATTTATTAAGTAAAGCTGATTGAATGGAAAAAAAAATTAGGCTGTGTTTAATTCCGTGCCTTTTTGAAATAAGTGAAGGGGTTCCATGCACTGGTCTATTGGTTTGGGTTTTTTAGATGATCTGAAAGTTTTGATTTGGTCCTATTGTATTTAAAAATCAGAAATGTGCTCTTTATAACAAACCTTAAAATCCCCTTCCGGTTTGGCCAATGCAGATACTATTGCATTCCCGAGTGAGTCTATAAATTACATTTTTATTGTATTTATCTTTTTTGTTTAAATTACTGTCATTAAGATTTTTCTCGATTGTATTGTTAGTGGAAAAAGCTATGTTGGGATTGTACTTTTTAACAATATTTGTGGTATGATGAGTTTCAGGAGCGGTGTAGTTAAATTTAATGAATGTATATGTCTTAACTATTAAATTATAGCCACTCCTTACTTTCAACCTCTTTTAGAATGATTTCTAAAACGTTAATTATTGATTTCTGATTTTTAAATTTTTTGTTACAAACTATAATATACTATAATATGAGAAAATATGTATGAATATGTTGTATCATTTATTTTAAGACGCACCTTCAGGCTATCCTAAACTTACATTCATTTAAATAATTAAGTTACCTGGAAAAATGAAGTTAGAGGAAATTATCCTAAATATGGAAAAATGATTTCTTTTCCCTTCACCAAGCCTTAGTGCCCGTTAGGGGTTTACGCATACATTAAATTACGTTAGTGGAATAAGGATGAGGAAGCTATAATTTGAGAGGAAATGTACCCACATTTGTGTGGAGGGAGGGTGGGAAATATTTGAGGGAAAACCACCCTCGGCACATCCGACCGAGATTTGAATTTCAATCTTCCCATAGCCGTTAACCCAGCCTAGCACGAGAGTGACGTAATAGACCTACCGAGCACCGATGCTAATTTTAAGGAAGTTTGAAGGAAATGATTCTGGGCTAGAATGAATACAACTTTATTGAAATTCACAGTGTAAGAAATAAACTCGACCTCCTGGGTCAAAGCTGGGCTAGATAGTAGAACACGTTTGAAGTTAACTAACCCTGTAATACGTTCCTCATAGAAATATACAATCACACAAAACAAGACATAAAAACACACACAGTCCAATTTTGAATAGATGGGCCTTATATGACAACTAGAAAAATAGCTAGGTCTACTTTCACGTATTCAGACATCAATTCATGTTATCTAAAGCTGTCACTTTCGATAGATAAGATCACTGCCTATCAAATAACACAAATTAAATAGTAAAATGCTATACATTTTGGCAGCAAAAAAGTTGGTATTTTCTAATAGGCCCTTTCTATGAAAATTGATGCGTATATTGTGCGTGTGTGTGTTTTATATACACACAGTGATGTGTGCGGGGGGTTTAGAAGAACCGACGCAATCTATCAGAAGCGATTCGTCCTACCTAACGCCATTACGGATAATTAGCATTTCAAAGGAATAGAGTAGGGGAAAGAGAGAGGGGAAAAAAAAGTCAACACGTTTCGATTCAATTTGTAAACATCGAAATGATAGCCGTGGTTGAATGCGAGCTAGATAAGAGTGTGACGTCACGGGTGTCGTGGGAAAGTATTTGTGCCGTGATGTAGGTCAATGTCACGGCTATACTACAAGATCGCGTAGGAGGGGGGTATGGTGGGAAGTTGGGGGGGAGGGAGGTTAAGGGGGGAATACTGTAGATATTTATAAACACTGCGAGCTACTCCTCTCTCCTCACTCCTCAGTCTGCGTGCCTGCCGACAGTCGATACATTAGGCACACCACACATGTCGCACGAGAATATAATATAAGAGGCGCTTCCGCAACGGGCTTAGCCTTGTAGAGGGTTTTGCACTCGTTATCTGGCACATTGTCATGGAAATTAACGAGGACGTGAGCTATCAAATCCATTTTAGATTCCATGTCACTAATTGCCTTGAGTTGTCCTAGTTAAGAAAGTCACAACCATACAGATAAAATATTTTTTGTTTTCTGTAAATAATCGCATCTAAAGATGTAATCGTGAATAATTAACCATTCAAATAAATACAAGTTGTTTTGATCAGATAACACTACAGTTTGGTTTTAATGGGCCTTGCCGAGCCACGATCTAAAAATATTCCTCACAGTTTTAAATGTAGATAGTTTAGCCGAAAGTTTTAAATACTTTTGTCTAAATAATCAATATCATTAAATTTCAAGTCACACATATATTCGCGACTTGTGTTTTACTGTGATAAGTGTGCTTTTAAATCAATAAATTATTATACTACTAACTTTAAAAACACAATACAATTTAGATGATTTTGACAAGGCCATAGCCAAAGAGGCAAGGGGTGAGAGTATGAGGGGTTAGAGTTGAAATTATTATTTATGGATAAACAATATAAAAATAAAGGTACTGTACAAGAAACTATGTAAAACTAGTCCTTACCATCATTCTCATGTTAATTTTATTTTTACAAATATTTTGTAATTATGTACAATACAATAGCCATGCAACAAGCAATGTTGACAAAAGAAACTGGAGGTATTGTTGACTATTGAGAGTAGAGAGAGTGGTGAAAGGGTTAAGTCTATGAGAACAGAACAGCAAAACCTTTCAAATTGAAAACTATTTTAATCCCAAGGGAAGAATACAAGTGGTAAATGAGTGTTTGTGTGTGTATATATATATATATATAATAATAATAATTATTGTTTTATTGGTATTTATAGTATCTATCAAAAGTTACATCTACAGATCATATGACTTGATGTGTGAATATATTAAAATTGTTTTCGTAGCCGTAAAAAAGTTTCTTCTTGTCTGAATCTGACAATACGCATGTCGTCGGAAGAACTGGGTAGCAACCTGTCTCCACCATCCCCCCTCAAGGCCATTGGCCTAATGTGTGATCCATGAGCGTGATCTGATAGCTTTTAGGAGCACGATTAAGCTCTGAAGAGACAAAGGGTCAGTTTCATAGTCAAATTTAGTATGCCTCAAGTGCGGCGCTACACTAAGTACAAGACTACACCTACCTACACCAGAATGGATTGGGCCAGTTTCCTATGCGAGAACGGCCCATTCCATTCGAGTTTAGGTAGGTGTCGTCTTGTACTTAGTGTAGCGCCGCACTTGAGGCGTACTAAATTTGACTATGAAACTGGCCCAAAGAATCGAGTTTCGAAAAAAAAACAACTTGTTGACGTTTTCCCCGAATAAACAAAATACACTGTTTACAAACAAAACTACACGCGAAAAATTCGAAGTTTTCGTAATCTTTTAAATTTAATTATTAGCACAAGACAACACTAAAATTACCCAAAGCTTGTGAAATGAGGTTACCATTCTTCACATGTCAATAAATACTTAACACGGTTTCACACTTTTGTACACCGTACTTTGTAACTCATAGCCCATATTCTTGAAATTTAAGAAGCTTTTTAAAATGCCATACTTTTTTTGCTCTAGAAATACGATTCACCCAGTTTTGAGGTTTTTAGCATTATCAATTTTATACTCCTTAATTACGCGAATGAGTGACGGTAGTTTACCTCATATGCATGATAATAGCATTTTAAAGGAAATATACACGAATATGCGTGGCTCAAGATTGGGAAACTAATAAGGTAAAACTAACATCAAAACACCAGGCCTGGATTAGACCTCAGACCAAGAACGTAACAAGGAGGCTAGAGTTAGTTTGAGGGTCCTACACCTGAAAATATGATTAATAATGTATCTTTGTATTCCTCCATAACCAGGCTAGTAGCTTATTGAAATCCTATTAATAGCATATATAATCTCAACTAGTTTATGTTTAAAATTTCTCCAAGCGGGGTTTAATATTTTAAAGCATCCTTTACATCGCCTGTTGTGGAGGTTCATCACAAACCACCGCAGCTAGCCCAATGACGTGGATCTTGGTGGTTGCATGGTCACTCAAGCGAGTGAACTCATCAATGGTTCGTTCACTTGGCGCATACTGCAGAAAACTCTTTAATCCTAGGAGAATTGCCTATTCTAAGGAGGGGATGAAAGGAACGCGAGAAAAGGTCAGTGTTTTTTTGCAGTTTGTATGCCAAAACATTTTTTGGGTCCAAATAAATAAAATATTTCTCCAGTAGAAACGAGTAAAATTTTCTTAGCAAAGTGACCTCAACAGTTGTTGAATATCTGTCAAAGATGTCCTGAAATTTCATGAAAACTTTTTCTCTTCATTTTAAAAGATTTTTAGATAATGCCAATATACGCATGATAAATAAATATATCAAAACAGCTGTTGATATAATAGGAAGGGAATTAAGCTCTTATGTTTGTATAGAAGCAATATTAGATTTATTTTGACCAAAAAAAGTTTTCCTATAAAAATTCCAAAAATAATGACCTTTCCTCGAGTTCCCTGCAGCCCAACCTTAAAAAGGTAATTGTTATCAGTGAATTGATGAGCCAGTGTCAGTACCGATTAAGAGGGACACACATTTTAGATATAAAGGATAAAGCTCTAAACAGATACATGATAAAAGTGTGGTTTTCTGCATTTTTCACAAGGTACACGGAATAAAACCAAGTCCGATCAAGAATGCCTGGTCTAAAATAGCTCGCTACCCGCGGGGTGACGCGCACTCCTCTCAGTCAGTCATTTCTACCCTTAATTCTATAATAGAAAAGTGATCATTCATTGGCTGGTGTCGATAGAAGCAAGTTCCCCGCGCTAGTCAGCCATCTCCAGCTCTAAAATAATATGGTTCAAATTGCGACTGGAAATAATGTTACCGTCGCTTGGAGCGAAATCAACTAAAGTACGAGAAATTCGGAGTTCACTATTAACTGTGGTCAGGCCACCTTCATTAAAACACCTGTAGAGTGTATATTTTATGTTTTTGAGGGGGGAGTTTCAAAGCCAAAGCGACAGTTTTTATATGTTTGGAAATGATTTATAATTTAAAAGAAAATACCATAAAAAATGTAAAACATCAACAACGGAGACTCGAGTTTTCTAAAGTTATATTTGATCTCTTAATTTTAACATTTTACATTAATACATTATAGTTGATACTATCTTACTTAAAATATATGTTTGGTTGACCATTGAGATTAGACTACACGGCCCTTAATAAAGCGCGAAATCATGAGTGAATCAAAATAGGACAGATGTACAACTCTTTATATCCGTCAAAAGTACGTCTACTTAATGAACTAGGCGTCCTGGGTTCGATTCCCGTCTCGGTAAAATAAAAGTTATTGGTAGATTATGGTCTTACGTTTTAAATATTGTGAATTTACGGCCGAAGAGGTATTGGATTGGGTGCCTGTACTAGAGTAGATTTATTTTTTTAAATCATGTATTAAAAATAATTAGTTTGTTTAAAAATGTGTACACTTAATATCCGCGAAAATTAACAACCCAATTATTCGGTTAAAGATTAATGCAAAAACTGCTAGTGGTTTTCTTCCACCACGTCTCACTACTCGTACGGGTCCGCAAATATAAAAACTACGCTAATCTGTTAAGAATGAGGAAAATAAAATTTGATGAAAACGTACGCAGATTTGTAGGGGTAGGGGGATATGGAAACCATTTAAAAAACAAGACACTTTGTACACCGGGCTGGTGTTCAGGCCCCGACCCGTCAATGACAAACCAAACTAAATGCGCCCAACATTTAGTCCACGTGCCCACCGATGCGGGTACCTTCAAGCGATAATAACTCCATCTGATCCAAACGAATTAAATAGTAATTTTTAAAAACAAGTTATCTGTAATTGTTTGAGCATTTTTCTCGCTTCGTTTAAAATAAAATTAGAATGTGACCATTAAAAAAACGAACGTGATTGGATTATAATAAGTTCAAAAATGTGTATGTGTATATATTTATAAGCGAAAGAGGAAGGGAGGACGCGGAATGAAGAGAGATAAAAAAAACTTTACCTAACCACACACATTCAGTCAAAATACAGCCCCGAGCTCACAGAACGTCCATCAAAGCAGTTGGGATGTAATTGCTCTACAGACCATCCCATAAATAACAAAATGTTTACTCTAACTAAATAATATAATTGTGATGAGCAATAATGCACACTGGTCAATTGATTTTCAAAATATTATGAAACGTATCAAACGATCGAGACCCACTTTCATATGAACGATTATTTAAAAAGTAGGCATATATATTTTAAATTTAATTGTGTGTAGGTCGCTATTCCTCTGGTCCAGACTGTACAGTACGTCATCTCTCACAGTTTTATCTCGGCGCGGTGCGGGGTGTGTGTGTGTGTGTCCCTGATGCGATACGGTCGCCATGGCAACGCGCGCGCGGCCGGCTATTGATTTCCACCAGCAGGGCGTACGGGCACACTGCACTGCAACTCTAGCCCAGCGCTGCCGCCGCGTTGCCAACTTCACCCTCATCCAGGGAAAAAATGGAGAGTTTTCAAAGGCACGTTTATATTAAACTCTAAAAAAAGATGGTTCTATTTTATCGTATATATTCCTATACTTCTTAAAATCATGCCATCTGAAACTGTACTTCCGCCAAGCGAGGTATACAGCGAGAGTTTTTGTTTGGCGGTCGTCAACATGAGAGAAAGAGAGCGATATAAAATATCTAACGCGAGTGGGAAGGCGTTTGTTGGCAACACTGAGTGTCTCTCGACTCCCTCCAAAAACCGAGGGACGCAGCTCCCCCCTTCATAGAGAGAGCGGATACCCCCAAGCCCAGGGGCCCGCTCTAATAAATGATTCCCTTCAAACCTCTAGTCCTCTACTCGTAACACCCAGGGCAGGGGGGAGCGGGAAAAAAATAGGGCGAGGGGGCGAACACCCGTTGGGGAATTGAACCCGAGGCGCACGCGCCGTATCGAGCCAGGCGCTGGCCGCCATGGAAACAGAGCCGACAACAAAGCACGGTGACGTCACGGACCACTTGAGCGCGGCATCTGAAGAGCGGTTACAGTCGCCATCATAGTATTGAGCCAGGGCTTCGAATGTCGAGCATTGCACACAAGGTTTAGTTTCCTACAGGCTCCACCAATGGGAGCCGTTCAATAACCCGTAAGCTTAACACCTAGGAAAGTGTGCCCTATTCTAAGCCTTAACACTAGAGTGCAATGAAATTTTAACTATTCCTCTAGGAAAATCCTCTTCCTTATTATGTACATTTTGATTACTCAATAACAAGGGTTCAAATTCCTAAAATATAAATGAATTAACTTTGGGATTAAGACACAACAAAATTAACTAGCAAAAAAAAAGTGAGAAAACATTAAAGATGTAACCAATGTTTTATGGGATTTTAAAAAACTATGTTTACTAATCGTTATCATCTGATTAGAACCAATAAATTATTAATTCACGGTATCACATCTAAAAATATACTTCAGTTTAAGTGATATTTTTTTCAGCACCGCGTCTTACTACCTACCCATTCGGGTTATATGCATATGTAATAATTACACAAATGGTTTTAGGGATGAAAAAAGTAATATTTAAAGGAAGTGTACCCGCATTTGTGTGGAGGTAAAGTGGAAAACAATATTGAAAAAACCACCCTCAGTACACCTGAACCGAGATTCGAACCTCGATTTCCCCATCATCGGCAGTTTAGCCTACTGTGAGAGTAGCACCCTAGTCTATGCAGCCACCGAAAAGGGACTAAACCAGTGATTCTTAATGTGGGGCGCAATTTGAATAAATAGGAGGGGGGGAGGGTGAATTTTGAAAATATTACCATAAGAAAATCTTTTTTGGTTTTTATCATGAATTTTCCATCTTGGCTATCCCACCCATTGCTATTGGACCTGTATGAAGTGGGCTTGAAGTGCCAAGAAGAATTGTCTAAAATGCAAAATGAGGAGTCTGTGAAAACTATATTCAAAGTAAAAGGAACCATGATGTGGCTCTGTGATGACACGAAGACTAAATACTCAAATTCAATTGGTTCAACAAGAGAGCTACCATTACCATACCCTTCTTCATATTTGGTGGAATCTGGTTTTAGTGCTCTAAGTGACTGGATATCACAAAACGAAGGGACTTAAGACTGAAGCAAACAAAATTGGTTCCTGAAATCAAAACCATTTTGTAGTAAACACCAATCTCAGGATCTCACTAACTTATAATCAAACTTGATGGATTTTTTATTTAGTCTAATGAGTTAGAGTTGCTACAGTAGCCCTGTGGCTTCTTTGGTGCTGACTGACAGCTCACAGCTGACTTCTGACAGTCTACATTTAGGTATATACCAAAATTTTGACTGTCAGGAGTGACAGCTGCTAAACACATGTTTTTACAGATCATATGGTTAGGCGCGGGGATACATAGTTTGGTCTGGTAACTTTTCTAAGCTTTTAGCTGTCAGCTGTAAGCGGTCAGTCAGCACCAAAGAAGCCATGGGGCTACTGTAGGCCTATAAAGGCTAATTTAAATTTACCATGTTTATACCTAATATTGTTCATTTTACTAAAACTTTGAAACAACGTATTTGTTTTTATATTAATGGGGGTGGGGAGGGGCGGGCAGTGGGGATTTTTTGACCTATTGAGGTGGGGCATGGCGCAAAAAAAGGTTAAGAACCACTGGTCTAAACAATGTTAATACATCAAATTAACACTATGTTTAAAACTTAGTACTTTGGGTTGAGAAAATATTTCATGTTATCAACAGCTGATTTAGAAATAAAGAATTTTTTAAATAAACAGTTAAAAATAACAGGTGAGAAGTTAGAGGAAGCAGACATTTCTATTAAGTTCATACTCTTGGGAAATTCCAACACATATGACCAGTTATAGTATGAGTTCAACTTTCACAATTCAATAAACTAAAAAGCCCAAAAGGAAGAAATAATTAGTCAGGAAAAATTGCTAAGTAATTAAATTTTAAAATAAATGTTAAATTGTGTCTAAACTGCACATATGTATGTATTTATCATCTTTCGAATGTATGCCACCAATGTTAATTATTAATAAACCTCTACAAATTAAGGCTCAAAAATAAAGTTGGACCAATTAAAATATTTACACAAGGATTTAAAAATATTTGCTCAAACAATTAAATAAAAATAAAACACTTTGTTGTATGGAACCTGCAGAGAAAATCAATGATCTGGATGATAAACACAACCATCTGTACAAGATGTTCATAACATGTCACAACATAGTGGTCATAATGTGTCAAGTCATTAATTACTTCACATATTGATAAAATATATATATATAAATTTGACCATTCTTAAACCCGATCCGACCAAATATCTAAAAACAAAGAAGCAGGTCAGAGTGTGCAAACAAAGAATAATATTTTAACATATTTTACTGTTTATTTTGTACAGATGATTAGTATTGCTGTACCATGTACAATAGGATCATATTAAAAATGTATCATAGACAAACATTTTAGCTATTTTGAGCCAGAATTATTCAATTCAGATAAGGTTAAAGCAATGTTGATTGCTAAACAGATTACATCCACCATATATTGACACTTTTTTTAAGGTCTGGATCTGCGATAGTGTGTTTAGCTCTGCCAGTGTTGGCAAAACCTTAATTGTACAGGGAAGGAGGTGTTTAAAAAAGTCCCCAATGTTAAGGTAGGTCTAGAGACTCAACCCATGACATTTTATAAAAATGTAATGTCAAAGAAGCTATTATGAGAGGTCCTAGTCTGTCTGAAAATATTTTGAAAATTAAACTCCTCTACAAAATATTTGGAATACCCCCCCCNTTAAAAAAAAATTCCGATACCTCTAGAAGATATTTAAAGGTCTTTACCTTTAGATTCCCAAAAAAATTACAAAATTCAAGCATTTTTGGACTTTTTTCCCCCCTGATCCCCAAAATGCAAGTACAATTCCTGGTTTTTTCCCAATCAGTGGCCACCCTGTTATTTATTTTGAGTTTGCTATAGATATAAATTCTATACATATTTAATCAAAACTTTATGAAAATATAATTTGAATGATTTAGTAAAACCAGATCTTTTGATTGGTTTAGCTCTAGTCTGTGCTCTGTGGGCTCTAGTAACTTTCTTTGTAACAACAAAAACATTCCATTAGTAGATTTAAAACTTATACAAGCCAGAAGTGACTCAATGATATCCCAGTGCATCACATTTAGTCAAAATATGTACATTGAATATTGATTTATGAAATAGGAGAATGTTTTCTAAACGTTTGGGTCAGTCTCAACCTTTTTTGGGGCCCTATTTCCATGAGAAATGTATAATTTATTTGTATGATATAAAACATTTTCTCTCACATATTTAGACTTTCATATTCCATTGGAACAAGAATTATGGATNACCACCCCTTCCCCAATAACTTTTGCACATATCCCCATCAGTACATCCCTGGTTTGTAATCTTATCACCTGGCCTGGCATTTTGAGGCTAAAATAGATAGCTTTCACAAGAAAAGTAAGAAAATACTCAACCCCTCTTTTCCTCCCAAAAAACACATAATTTAAGGACAGCCCCCAACAGAAGTTTTATTAATTCCTCTTTAATTTCAATACAACTAATTTGATCATTTTCCTTTTGATTTTCGTAGCCATTAAATTATCCTTACATTTTATAGCACATAAATCTATTGTCTTTTATATTTTCTACTTAACAAATGATTCAATATTTTTAACAAATTGAGCTTACATAATGTTGATTGCAATATACATTTATTGATAAAGACTAAATTGAGTGAAAACAATAGTCTCATTTTAATCTTATGTAGAAACCCATTTATTAAAAAATAATGACTGTGCATAAAATATGTGCCTGAAGGAATGGTATGTTAATTTATTTGTTTCAAGTAATGCTAATAATTGTTTGAGTTGTACACGTCAGTAGCATAGCCACGAGGGCGGTGGGGGGCTTGAGCCCCCCTATCATAGTTTNGGAGAAAATAAAATGGGGGAGGGAGAGTTATGACCAGTTAAACATTGTGAGCAAAGAAAATATAGGGTGATAAAAAATAGTCTCTATATCAATAACCAAATGTATTTATTTCATAGGAGTGGATTATCTTTCATGGAATGGAAGTGGAATATCTTCACGCTCCGAAAATATTATTCTTTGGTCAGTAGGATTATCCCCTTTCCTGTTTTTTAGTGCCACAGTTTCTTCTTAAGATTAATGTTTACAAATACCAATAAAAAACCATCCAAAAACGCTTCTAAGTGTGTATAAGGTAAAAAAATTATTTGCCTCTTGTGTTTGGGGGCAGGCGCGGATTCGGGGGGGGGGGGGGGCCCAACGGGTCGGTTACCCCCCC
>CABEEJ010000324.1:198287-219546 GCA_901482245.1 Timema douglasi
GGGTTGTGGAGGAGGGGGAGGTTGCGGGGACGGCTGAGGGGTGGCCGGCGCCTGCTGAGAGGCCTGCTGAGGACCTGGCTGTGGCTGGCCCCAAGAGCTCCTCTGGTCCCCGCCGGGCCCCCCATACATCTGCTGAGACTGGGAGGGAGGCGGCTGCTGACCGTAGGGAGAGCCCAGCTGTAACCCAAACAAACCTAAGTTGAGGACTGAGGACAAGAAATACAGGTGGAAGAGTACAGTCCAATCTTCATAGGAAGAACCTTATCTGACAGCTGGAATAGTAACTATATATACTTTCACATACTCAATGGTCAAGTCATGTGATCTACAGCTGTCACTTTTGATGGATACTACCAACGTCTTTAAAATTAAAATAATTTAGTAAAATGTTTCAATTTTGACCACAAAAATGTATTTTTTGAAAGGCCCTTCTTATGGAAATTGGACTGTACTCTCTAGGGTGGGGGACAGCAGTTGCTTGTTTTTGAAATGACTCCTTTAGTGATATTGGTTGATGTCATCATCATCATCATCATCATCATCGTACTCCCCCCCCCCTTTGCCATACACACTATTTGCTAAGTAAAGAACTTGTTTTTGCCTAGATTTTACAAAATAAATTTCTACTTTTTAGAGCAGGGGTTGGCGACCTTTTGGGCCTCGATTGACTTATTAACTTATAAAATGTCCCGTGATTATCCATCGTTCCACCACTATAATTTTGCTTTATTTTTGGTCCATACATCTTATATTTATTGTATCTTTCCTCAAATATCAATGTCCCCATTCTTATAGAAAAAGTATATACTAAATAAAATGTACAGTACATTAATAACATCATGGTGGGGATGTAGAGGACGCGAGAAAAGGCCAGTGTTCTTTAATTTTTCATTGCAAAACTTTTTTAGGTGAATAAATCAACCCAGTACTGACAATTGTGTTAAATTTTCTCCACATGGTGATATCAAAAGTTCTTGAACATTTGTCATGAGTATTGCAGCATTAGATGAGAAACTTTTTAAATACATATTCAAGAACTGTTGATATCACCATGTGGAGAAAATTTAACTCTATGTTTGTATTGGAGTCATATTTTATTTATTTTGTCAAAAAAAAAAGTTTGATACAATAAACGCCAAAAAAACTTGCCCTTTTTTTTTGCGTCCCCCATATACCCACTTTAAACTATTCCATTATCTTATAACACTGCCCCGATTATGACATCTCAAGGTAAATTTGGTCTTGATATATATGCGTGTTTTAAAGAATCAGAGATCGCATTTTGATGACGATGTAGTTTTATTACGCGATAGACCCGTTGCCGACACCTTCTTTAGAGTAGTATAAAGAAATTAAATTGTATTTTACATAAACATTACTAATGTGAAGTGATGTTATTGATGTTTATATAACAAGACGATTCGACTTGAAGTCGGTACAGAACCCAAAGTTTGAAGAGGAGGTGGAGGGAGGGGAGACCTGGTTCGATTCAGCGTGCTTAGTTCTCAGTTCGCCCTTTATTATTATACTAATGCCTACTATAGTTCATTCGCCATTGGAGTGGTGGTAACAACTAGCAAAAGTTAGTTACCAGAGATTCTTTCATATATCCAATCACCAAGGCATTGTGATATGCAAGACCATATTTTGATTTGTTGTCACTTTTGCCTGTCAAAACTTTAACAACAAATACTTTTGTTTTTTGATCATGTTTTTCTTTTGCCCATTTTTACATATTCTGCTAGCTGTCAGTTACCGCCACTCTTACAAGGCGAATGGACTCTAGTGGTTAAAGCTTGCAGTTAGATGTCCTAGATTAAAAAAAAGTTTGTTTTAAAGTTACATGTTTCTCCAGAAAATTCCCTATGTTTTCCCGATTTTCCAGCCGAGTGTTAAGACCACAGTAGCGACACAAAACATTAGTCAGATAACGAACAGACGGCCTGTTTTGAAATTATCTCTGTAAATTGACTCGATGTTTGTAAACCTATCCTAAACATCGGGGTTAGCCCTGAGTCACAGTTGACGTGTGATTTTTTTTAAATCTCACGCCCCCCCCCCTAGCCCATCACCACTCAATAGAATAGGTGGTTAATAACCTTTGATGTATCAACACAATAATAATAATAATAAAGCAATGTTTACTGTAAGCAAATAAATCTACCACCGTACGCATAACACACAGCTAAGGAGAATACCATATTGAATGTCTTAACCACATCAGAAAACTGAAATGTCAACTTATTTGTATCAGTAGAGATTTAATGATCATTTGCATGTTAAAAATTTGATCAGAAACCAAACTTTATTCCAAGATTTCCACTGAATAGATTTCATGTCTCACGCCAATTTTTCACTATATATTTTTAACAACTTGAGCTACCCAGTTGTTTTATATCATTTAGGGAAGTCGTTCTAAAGGGGGTAGAAGTGAGGGGGGGGGGGGGTTGCTTTAAAATTTAGTCTATTAAAGTATATAATTTAGTATTTAATTCTACACGGTTATTTTAATTTTACACACGACCTCTAATAAGGGGTTCTTTAACTCGTAACCATCCCACTTCGGTCATCGCACGAGTAAGGTGTCACTCCAGCAATAGAATGTATTGAAGACGGAGAGATCGGGTTTGAATCCCAGGCTGATGTACCAAGGGTATTTTTTCCTCAATTGTTTTCCAATCTTCCTACAAGAAAAAGCGTGAATATAAAGTATACCAAATTCATCCCCTCATTAGTGAAATATGAAGATAGCCTCAACAAGTAATAATACGCGGCACACACACACACGCCAGGCCGCGAGATCTTGGGGATGTATCCAAGGGTCCCAGCCACCCTGGTATACAAATGTGTCAGAGTCTAGGCTAAATCAACACTCACGTTGACGCGAAGCGTGAGAGACACTGGAACGAGAAGACCGACAGCATTTCTATGCTTCAGCCTCATCAAGGACGGGCGTGGGAAATGTTGGCGTGCGAACGACTGAACGGGCCCAATGCTGCGTGTAACGTTTCACACGCTCGACGAGGTACCCTCTGCTCACCAAGTTATGAGGGAAAACTACACGCGGTAAATTGCACACTTTTGGTAAAATAAAAATTATTTATTTTAAAAACAGTTATTAACGGCTTAATTTAAAGTCAAGAGTCGATAAAGTAGGTTTTATATAAAGTGCACACGCATCAGCATGAAGAGGGATGTTGATAATCAGTGATAAATCCCGCGGGGAAAACAACCCTCCAGTGCACCCAATCGAGTTTTTGAGGAGCTGAATATTATACACTCGGAGTGGTTTTGGTATTCTCCATCAGACATTTCTCAAACTAAAACCTTAATAAATACAATTTAGGATTTTGCTAACATGATTCGGTGGGTGAACATCAAGCTTTTCATTAAGTGTTGTTCATTTGATAACTGTTAGAATGGAGACATTTTTGAGTGGATAAAATTCAATCGTCTTCTCGATTCAACAATCTCATTCTCACCGTCACCGGCAATCCAATCTATAAAGAATATGACGCCTTTTATAGAGTTACAGAGTTAGCATCGGTGTGTACATAGAATTTGTTTCTATGAAATAGAGTAGAATAATACAGTGTCGGGAAAAAAATTAAGACCCCCTATTAAAACACAATTTTTCCACATTCCAATATTTTCATTTACTCAGAACATTAAAAAAATTAGTTTGGGTTACATTAGGTTTAGTAATCAATAGGACTAAGAAATTTTTAAAAAAAAGTTTACATACCCATGTTTAGTAGTCAATAGGCCCCCCTCCCCCAGCCTTGTAACCTGTCAGGCATGGAGTGAATCAGCTTCCTACATTCTTCCCGCGTCACTTTTTGCCATAGGTTTTGGACTGCCAGTCACAGTTGCGTTCCGTTTTTGGGCTTCTGCTTTGCCAATTGATATGCCATGTTGTTCCATATATTTTCAATTGGATTAAGGTTTGGACTACGTGATGGCCAGGGAAGCAGTTCAATGTCCTCGGTATCAAACCATGTCCTTGTTGCCTTGGACTGGTGGCATGGAGCGTTGTACTGCTGGTAGATGTAATTTTCCTCAAGGAGCCTATTTGCTGAAGGAATCATAGTTTTCTGCATATTTTCACAATATTTGTCACTGCTCATAGCACCATTCACAACCTTACAGTCTCCAGGGCCCTTTGAAGTGATGCAACCCCAGATCATGATTGCATCGCCACCTTGTTTGACTGCAGGGGCGACACAGGCCGGCAGATATTTTTCTGTTCTTGTACTGCGAACCCTAACTTTACGTCGAGGAAATAGTTCAAAGTAGCACTTATCTGAAAAAAATTACTCTCTCCCAAGCTTCTTTAAGCCATCCTTGCAAAACTGAAGTAGTTTTTTGTGTTTCTCATTTAACAGAGGCTTGCGAATTGCGAAATAGGAACCTAGGCCTGCTTCATTTAAATGGTTGCACACAGTTCACTCAGTTATGTTAATAGTATCACAGGAAAATTTCAGTTCCCTGAGAAGATCACTGAAGCTAACATTTCTATCTTTTACACAAAGCAGAGATTTCCTCGGACAGCCAGGCCTGAGCCGGTAGGTGATGGTTCCAAACTCCTATCGCTTGATTGTTTGTTGAACACGTCTTAGACACTCCAACAATATCAACAATTTGATTTTGTGACTTTCCAGCCTTCATTAAACCAATGATTTGCCACAATTTGGTCTGATACTGATCCCCCATCTTGACACACAAAATGCGTACAATAATCTCAAAATTATCACATTAAAATCAGATGATTGAAGGGAACTGATGAAACAGGTGTGCCAACTCACTTGCACACAGAAGAAACTCACTTGCACACAGATAAGAAATAACATAATGCTAGGACTAAATAATTTTAAATGTAGCTAATAAAAAATCTTAAAAAAAAGTCATAATTTTTTCTCTTGATTTAAACAAAATTAGACCACTCAAAAGTTAAAGTACTAATTTGGTAAAAATAAATTAAAGCTTTTAATTTTTAAGCTTTGTGTCAAAACTTTTTGGAGACCAAAAACCATAGCTCTATATGTCCACCCATTTTTTAACTATAATTTTTTTTAATGTGCATTTTTTGGTTGTGCGCCTTAATATTAAAAAAAAAAATCTTAACTTCTGAACCGTTTGAGCTAGAGTAATTTTATTATCACCAAAATCTTTCATTTTTAATGTATAGAATCACAAAATTAAGAGAATTGGTGACCTGGTGATCTAGGGGTACGGTGTCAGACTTCTGTGCTGGGGTGCGGGGCTCAAACCTCGGTCCCGGCATAGATTTATCCGATTACCAAACCCTTCCTTCACCTCTAACAAGACGTGAAAAAACTTTTAAAGGGCTTTTCCTTCGTTTGTAAGACTGAGCGAATGATTATAAATGAAAATTTTTGGTATATATATATATTTTTTTTTTACTTGCACAAGTTTTGTTAATAGGTATTTCTACTAAATATATTAGTTAGTTGACTATTGGAGTCCTCCACAATTAATACAACCTACAACCTCAATTATGTCTTAAAACACTATAAATTACTTGAAGATGAGTGTGCACTAGTGAGCTTTATCTCAAACAGGGACTCTATAGTAACGTGTGCTTTACCTGAAACAGGGACTCTATAGTAACGTGTGCATCTTTGTTAAAAAAAATCCTAATCATCTCCTGTTGTAGACTTCACCGCGAGTCACAACAGATAGGACTCCTTTGTGTCCCCCCCCCCTCGTACCCCGCACCCCCCAAAACACATGTTAAGACTATAGAATTACTCTACATCCCCACCGAACATTTTTTTAAAGTCTAAATCCGAAAGTGATTATTCCACTTGTGATCTGTGTGATACACCCAGTGGCGGAGGAAATCTATTTGTGTAGGAAGGAAAAGAAGTTAAAAAAAAACTCTCTCCTAACTCCCAAGTCAAAGGGGCGTTGGGGGACTCAACCGGGGCCTACGAGAGCTAACGGGCCTGCATGCTCTACACCCCCTCCTCCCCCCAAACACTGAGGTGACCTCATGCTAGCAGTCCTTCCCGCCCCTTGGACTTCCACAGCGTTTAGTGATGGCTTAGAATCTGTATTCAAGATTCCTACATACGTATTTCTGAAAGATAAATTTACTCGTGCTATTCATAGAGTTGAGTTCGTCCCCACAAATACGTCTGTGGTATGTGACTTAACATTTTACTGATTGTGAAATAATTAGGAAAGATAAAGTAACACGGCCAGACGGAACATTATTAACGTGTAAAAGAGAGAGGCCTAAATTAATAGATGGATCATTTCTTAGAATATTCAAAAACCAGCCAGCATATTTATCAAAAGTTTTACAAAAAAAAGAAAAGAGAAAAACACCAGATGAAAAACAAAGGGAAATTGAAACTATTAAAAAACATAAAGAAGAAGAACTTGTTTCCAAATATAAAAATTTATCTGATTTCAAATCACATTTTTCAAAGCACTACAAGCCAGAGTTAGGATATACAATCATAAATGATAAAATAACCTTTGTTAAAATAAATATCACATAAAGTTCACCGTCAATTTTTCTATGTATAAGTTTAAATCGAAGTTTAGCTAGTATGATTCATGTTGAAGGTGTAGACATTACTAGAAACATTTTTAGAATGTTAGGTAATAAACATGAACATTCCTGTAACTTGAGGTCAACATTTAGAACCATTCTTGAAACAAAACAAAGTGGCGACGAAAAGGGCGGAGAGATGTAGTTAACAACGTTAACGTTAAACTGTTAGTGTTAAAACTATTCAAGTGTTTAACATCAATCATACTTATACGAAGAAATGTTTTTGGCCAAAACATAACAAAAAGGTTTTTTGTAAGGACTCGAAACGCAGTTAGGAAGAGATTTTTGTGGGGTGACCGCTAAAAACGGCACTATGTGTGTACAACCTTATCTATATTCCGTTCACGATAGGTTTTTTACCTGGATAATAGTTCGAAAATCATGTTTAGGTTTTGGGTTGCCAACACTTGTAAAAGATCACAGTTTTGTTATAAATGTAAAGATCTTTAATTACCTGTTATATATTACATTTAAAATAACGTAAATTTAAGTTTTCTCATTCTATTTCCTTTTTTTAAATAATTTCTTTTAATACAACTCAAAACAATATTTTAAACATAATTAAAAGTACATTTTTCGTTTTGGAACGTTATTGATTATGTTTAATATAGTGCACACATTAATACCTTTTAATACAGGCATCGTATTTACTTTGAAAAGAGAAAATTCTTGTAATTTTTTTTACATACAATAAATGATTTTATGATTATTTTATAGTATTTTGAAATATTTAACTGAATAAAATATTTTCATCAACTGCGTGTCTGCATCATTGTAAAAAACCTGTTTACCGTTATGTTCAATCATATGGTTTAGATTCGTCAGTGGCCATTTTGAAGCTATGTTCGTTAGAAGTTTATGTGAAAGTGGTGTGAATATTTTTTTAAGTGGAATAAAGCTATAAATAAACTTTGTGTCCGACCTCAAATAAATATGTAAATAATATTGGCCTAAATTACTTTGGTTAACTATCACATTAATATATTACCATCTGTTTTAATTACAGTCATCCAAACTGATAGATGTCAGCTGTTGGCGTGGTGATATATTAGGAATTACTTATAGTAACATTTCGAGCTGTCATCCAGGTAAACTTAGCTCGTGAATGACTTATAGTTTCAGTTTAAAAAAAGTAATTGCTATATTCTGTAAGATTTGAAAAATTAAAAATTATACAAAAATTTGTAAAGACAGACTACAATATAAGAAAAGCGAAAAACGTAAATTAAAGAAGATTTCCTGTTAACAAAATCAAGTAAATTTGTGTGTATCTAAAACTTTGTAAAACATGTAGCAAATATTATGTTGATGATCAGTAACTTTTTATTATTTTAATACATTTAACATTTGAAAACATGTTAACTATATTTCACAATAAATTAGGAGCAAGTATTCCACAGTAGCCCCATGGATTCTTTGATGCTGACTTCTGACAGCTGCTAAACACATGTTTTTGCAGATCATATGGTTCGCCGTAAGGATACATAATTTGGTTTGGTAACTTTTCAAAGGCGTCAGCATTCAGCTGTGCGCTGTCAGTCAGCACCAAAGAAGTCATGGGGCTACTGTAGCTTAGAATTAAGATAAGTTTTTTTCTTCAAATGTACAAAGAATGTAAATTACATATATCGTTCGTCAATAATTTGTAGTTAACATTAATAACTTTATTAGCACACGATTGATTCAAGTAAATATATTCGAATAATATAACTGGCGTAAGAAATTAAGAGGGGGAGTATTGATTATGGATGACAAAATAAAACCAATCCAGTTGTGAAGAATCTACAACTTATAAAGCTTATAAAGCTTCAATAGAACAAGATTTGTTGGAATAGTATATGGGAACGCACGCTAGTTACAGCTGTAGGAGGACTGATCTCGTGACGTCGCCGCAGAAGCATGCAGGCCCGTTAGCTTTCGTAGGCCCCGACTCAGCCCCGGAAAATGTTTGAAAGTTAGAATCCGCTCCAATATATTTGGAATAGCCCTTCCTGGATTTTTTTTTTATGTTTCTAGAATATATTTTAAGTGATATTCCCCTGGCAAATGTTTGACCTTTGTATGTACTTAAAAGCTATTTCCAGCGGTCCACTTTTCTCATTCCCCCGTCCCCCCACAAACCACCATGCACAAAATTCAAGCTTAATGCCTGGTTTTACTGATCAGTGATAAGTGAAGACTATTCTGATAGGGGCATCAGCCTCTCGTCTTATCTGGTTTGTCGCAAAATGACCCACTATCTATATAGACTAGACATTAACGATATGTGTGAAGAAAATTGAGGATAATTTCTCTAACAAAGAGTTTAAAATATAGCCTTAAGTTAAGATAACGACTTGAATCATAAAAACGCCACAAAGTAAATCTCCACCGTAGAGAAGAAAATGAGATGAAGCCCGACCAAGGCGAATGCCTGGGTTCGGAGGAACGTAAAACGCACAGAACTGAGTGAGAAGAGATCGGCGCTCCGAGCACCGCAATAATTACATTGTTTTCCAGTAAGTGTGCGAGCGAGACAAAAGCACGCCCAGCCCTTGCCTGCCAAACAGAAACTCGGTCAAGAGCAGGCAAAACAGAGGGCGCCATGCAACAACAGCCCAACGGGCGGCGACCCAGCCGTCACTTAGCCCCTTGTTGCCCCCGGGGACCCGGAACACACTTTGTATAGCGGCTGACTAGCTATCTATATACACTATGTGTGTGATTGGAGGCGAGCAAAGAGGACGACCTTCCCAGCCACACAGGTCAATGGCCTATATATTCCCAGCTTCCCCCCTTTTACCCCCTCAGTTTTACTGCGTTGCCGCTTTGTCACGGCAAGGGGTGTCCCCCGTCTTGACTTCCGTAATGTACACACACAAACCAAGATAAACCCAGATGCGGAACATGAGAAAAGAGATGTTGAGAGAATCGCAATTCCAGTCACCGCCATGAAGCTGTGAGGGCGTCGATAAAATATTTGGCTTATCTTTAGAGCAATTTCATTGATGAAATTACTTATGCCGTTTAAAAGAATGAATATCACTACTAAACGACTGGCAACTATTCATTAAATGGTGTAGGTCAGCCTTTCAAAAAGTGACAAGCCGTCGTCGGTTATAGCGCGGGTCTTTCTTTAACCACGTGCTTTTGTGAAGTAAAGGCTACGCAGGTGTAATTTCGCTAAAAAAAAATAATTCAAAAATAGATTATCCCATTAAAAACAACAAAATCACAGACTTTTAGTTACTTGTATCTTTTTACGTGAAACTAAAAGAATTTTCGAATATCGTGTTTGTACAAACTTCATGTACCTTAATATAAAGTATGTCTTAAACATTTTGTTTCACCCGTCACTTTCCCTGTGGCCTGGTGGTCTCTATGTTCATCGTGTTCAATATCGCAATTTTAGAAGGTTTTTTAAGTCCATTAGATAATCTCTAAGTATTAAAAAAAATGGGTCATAGGTTAAAGCGCGGTTGTCGGAGCCCTACCCCGCAAACCCGCGTTATAGCCGGGGAGAGGTATATATGACAATGAGCTGGTAAAGCAGACCAACACTGGTAATTTTTATACATATTATCTCAAATAGGGCCAGAGTGCTCTTCTTCCTGAGGAAATATGGACGTACACAGTACATTCTATATATACAGGATGGTTCAAGTATTAAGTATCTTAGGGTGGCAGGAGGTTCGAGCTTTGCTTATTTTTGCTGAAACGGGAGGGGTGAAGTATGAAAGTGAAATACGGGGGCAATAATGGCGCAATGCCTCATCACCTCAAATGTTCACAAAATAATTAAAAGTGTCGTCGATACATGGATTCAAGGACTTTAATCATTTTTTTTATATAATTTCAATTACGAAGTGTAAATTTAAAGAAAAACTTTTTTTTATTCTTCCTGTTTAGTACAGTAAATTTAAATTCAGTTTAAAACAGTATTTGTTAATTATTTAGCACCATAAATTTACACTTTTACATTAATAATCGCCAGCAATTTATAAATCGCATAAAAAATTATTCCCGTGAACAAACTACAAAAAAAAAGTCTACAAATATAACGCAAGCAAGACGGGGAGTGGGAAGTCGGACATATGCTTATTTTTGCTTACAAAGGGTAAAGTAAGAGGGGATCCAAAATGGCAAAAAATGTGCTTACATAATTCTTGGACGCCCCGATATATTTATTTGTTTTTCTTGAAACAAGAATATTAACTACTTATTCCAAATTAATGATAGTAATCAGGAGGGTGTTTGCGAGGTTATGTGTCGGCGTTAGCTAAATTAAGGAACCTCCCCAGTCCACCTAGCCAAGATTAAAATCTCGGACTTCCCGGGTCCGAGTCAAGTATAATGGTACCGAGGTTAGCACTACTGGTCGGTCATGAGCAACCAACGCACACTTAGTTATACCAACCACAGAGTGAACATTGTGGCGAGTTAAAAAGACATAACTATATTAACACATGTTTTCTTATGAAATCATATAACTTTTATTAAAGCGACACTAAGCAAAGTAAAAAGTGAGTATTTACAATAGCTGCCTTATTACGAACAACTCGAAAAAAAAAAAGAAAAAAAAATGAAAAACCTTAAACGGCTTTAACTATTTACGAAGGGTATTAGGTCTCCCAATACAATAATTAGTTATTGTTACGATTTTGCTAGAGGTTTAGGTTAGATATAAGCATGTTCTGGTGAGATATAAAACAAAATCAAATTTGTTTAGTTACTTTTCACTGTGTCCGTGCTGTTCGCATATTCAAACAAATGGAGTGTGAACTAGGCAGGTATAATTAAAAGGAAATGTACTACCATTTGTGTAGAAGAATGGGAAACCACAATACACCCTGTCGGGATTCAAACACCCAACTACTCGCCACAGGAAACCAGAAGAAACCTAAGTATTCCTAGATATCATACATACATTACATACATAGGACATCTGGGACATCTCCGAATTTTAAAGCCGCGGAAAGATCATAATTATACATTCAATATGTTGATGGAAATCGTAAAATAAATTAGAGGACTAAGTGAACAAACAACTAAATGTTTCCAAACACATTAGACCCACGTGCTTAGCTTGTTAAAGGACAGACTGCCTACCAAACATACACAGCTCTAAGTCACTTTGCATAGTAGATTCCAGTAGTAAGAACCTTTCAGAAAATACAAACATATTTTATTACTATCAACATTGATAATAATGTACTATATTATTAGTCATTAGTGTTATTTAAAAGTTATTAATACTATTTATCACGAGTGAGATATCGTAACACTAAAGAGCAAACCTCGTAACTTCACTTTTAGGCGAGTTTGACGTTTTACTACTACCTGGTGGAGGAATTTTCACTTTATGTGCTGAGAAGAGTTTAGCTTGAAAAAACAAAACTGAAATGCTAACAAAACCGTTATTTTCAACGAAGGAATACCTAAAGGTCAATACGCACAGAATGCTAGGCTAAGCAATTGTCCTTCCTTTCACTCCAGAATTCTGTGTTTTTTCTTTCTAGTCTGCTCCAGTGAAGTTTAGTTATGATGACGTTCTCCAAAATGTCTTGTTTGAATTCAGATGACACTACTGAGGAATAAAATATGCTGCTGTTAGCAGCTGTTTTGAAAGATGAAGAAAATTTAGGAGGTGGAGGTTTGACTTGTACAATTTCAAGCTAATATACCCACTTAATATTTATTGGGTTATCTGATATGGTTCTTTTACGTGCCTGCAAAATTTCAATTTCCAACCACACCAAAAATAGTTTTATCAATTTAGAGCTCTTACATTTCTTGGTTTTAAACTTTGAAATTCCATTGATTCAGATGTCATGGAGATATCTGGTAAGGTATATTTTACTTACATGTAAAATTTCAATTTTATTCCATAACGAGAAGTTTTCCCCCCCTATTAATTTAGTAGACAGCCCCCTTCCCTTAAACAAGTTTTTTAAGTTTCAAATTTTCTTATCTCAGAAATTTATAATATCAACGATATTTAAAGATGGTGTTTTCTATAACATTTTTTTCATATCGGTAAGAGGTTGATACATTTAGTTTTGGAAATTTCCAGCCCTGACCATTTCCTGTAACCCAATTTGAATTTTAAATATCTCAACTCTTATGGTTATTTGGGGTTTTCCTTTACATTTAATAAAACAAAATTCCCATCATTAACTATACCGAGGAGTTTGTATATATTGTAAACTTTGATGGGTACACCTTTCCATTTTCTTGACTTTTGTTTTGAAATTTAAGATTGTTCAAACCTTCATTGCACTTTTGGGTAGTCCTTACACTTTCCTGACAAATTTCAATCTTCTACCACACAGATAAATAGTTTATTCTTTTAGTTTTGGAAATTTCGATGCCTCCCTATCTCACCAGCTCCCACTTATAAAGCACTTATAGCACTAATTTTGATATTTGGACCGATCTCACTGCGTTACCGGCAAATTTAATTTTCACTACCCTAAAAGGTATTTTCCACTTATAACACCCCTTCCCAATTTCCTCTTAGAAATGTATATTTTAATTTAGTTGTCTGGAGGGGCCCTTCTATCTGATTGGCAAATTTTCCACCCCACCTTAAACTGTTTTTATCTTATGTGTCCTCCCTCCTCCCCCTTTCCATACCTTATTTCCCGTAGTCCCATTCAAAATTTTGAGCTTCTTCTGGCTATTTTAAGTGGTGATTTTACATTCCTTTCAAATTTCAGTTTTCTACCAAACTGAGAAGTTGTTTTTATTAATTGTAGATATTTTAAAACTCTTAACACCCTCTACTCTTCCCCATGTGTCCTGCAACTAAATACCCCTTAGAATATTCAAATGTTAAGACTTTTAATCTGGAGGTGTCCTACCCGCCTTAAAAATATATTTTTTGTATCACACTTAATAGTTATTTTTCTGACTATCCCCCTCCCCCACATCCTCTACTATTTACCGAAGTGTAGTCAAAAAATTTAAGATTTTCAGACTTTAATAATTATTTGGAGTGGTCCTTTCATCTTCCTGCCCAATGTTAATTCTCTAACTCATCTACAAAGTGTTTTTTTAATTATAGCCCTTCCTCCTATCCCGTTTTGAAATTTCCTGTTTATAGATTTTTCTAGTTATATGGGGCAATCCATATACCTTCCTGCTAAATTTCAGTTTTCCAGCTCATCTGGAAGTGAATTTTGATTTCAGGAGAGAGCTACATTCAGATTTATATTTAAAGAGATTTTAAAATATAATTTAAAGGCCCTACATTTTTAACTTCGAATTAGAATACATCTATTCTATAATTAACTTGATTTGTATGTTGTGTTTTGATCAAATCAGTTGGTTCAAGTAGTCCACGATAAATAAATTAGTAAATATCTTTGACAGTATCGTCAGAAATCGAACCAAGATTCCACAATAAAAAGAGCAAATTTTCCCCCGTGACTACCGACCGACACGCAAAAGATGCTGAATGTGTTTCCGGCTCTCCATGTGTCTGAGCATGCGTGTTGCGCGTGATCAGTGACTACATGGTCAGTGAATGTGCGCAGACATTCATAAATGTCCGCTTAGAGTTAATAAAAATGTCGAGGTCTGCGGTATGACAAGCTTTTTGCAGGAAAACAAAAGCACAGTATTAATTTACAGTAAATACGTATGCGCAAATAAGTAGAAAAAAAAGAAGCTTTCTCATGACTTATATAATAACATAAGTATTTCTTCACAAATTAATCATTGTATAAGAATATAACAAAAAGTAAATTTTCAATACATAGCTTGGCAGAGAGATTTCATATCGGCGCATATGGTGTATATTCAAAGTAATTAGATATTTACACATTCATAATCTGAGTGAGTATTCTACCAGTAGGTATTTTTATGACTCTCTTATGATCTAAATAATTTCAATCCAATAGCCCCATGGGAAAACTTTTAACTCCTAGCCCAATTGCTCGCATCTCTACCGACGTGAAAACTTGTATCGAAGTCGCAGATAGGTTAAAAAAAATTTAACGAAAATATTTATTATGTATATCAACACCCAAAGCATAAATTAGCTTCATTCTAAATCAGCCACCCACCGTCAATTCACCACAGTAATTCCACCCATGACATATGTTTCGACCATACTAGAAATCGAACTCGTGACCCTTAACTCTGTAGACAAACACACGTATTACACTAATTACTTAGTGCTGAACACTAAATAAAAACACGTGTTTGTAATTGAAGGTGACCTGGCGGTCTAGGGTAAGGTGTCAGACTTCTGTGCTGGCGGCCGGGGTTCAATCCTCGGTCCCGGCACAGATTTATCTGATTACCAAACCCTTCCTTCACCTCTGACAAGACATCTTGTGAATGTGGGGAATGCCAGGCCTCCACCGTGGTTCGGATCCCACGTTAAACTGTAGGTCCTCCATTTCATCTCACAATCACCCTACCATTACACATTAGCGTAAGTGCGTATAACCGAACGGGTAGTAAGACGCGGTGCTAATAATAATAATGTATTTAAATGTTACTTCATCTTTATAATCCAAGTCATGGCAAAAAAAAAAACAATATTTTTAATCATGAAATTACTGTGGGCGCTGTTTCTAGCTAGTAAATATAGAAACATAAATATATGTAATAGACGTGCAAAAAAGGAGGCGAAACAAACTATCGTCAACGACAAAATCAACATTGAAAGTGAAAAGGATGGGGGAGTGAGGGGGCTAATGTAAAATTTCAGTCCCTACCCATGTAACCAAATAATTTACGAACTTATCAAAAGACAACCAGCCAAACTTTTAGCGAAGCAATCAGAAACAAATTAAGGCAAAGCGATTGCAACAATAAAAAGAGGATTGAAAGTGAGGCTGTCGTAAAGTTGTAGCCCCAACTCGAGATAGCCATATAATTTTGTAAAACAATCAGCAGTAAACTAAAACCAAACACGTAAATCAAGGCGTACCGCACCATTCTCCAAATAAGTTCAAATCCATACTATCGATTGTGCTCCGTTTGTGCTCATGTTCCGCAATTTAGCGTATGTTTTGTTAAAATATCCTAATCATAACAATTTTTATGTGGTAAAACTTGGTTTCTAGGTATTCTGCCAAATTTCCCGATTGCGTTCGTTTGTGCTACGTATGAGTTCAAATTATTTATTTGTGTAACTTCAATTTACGTCCATGATAAGGATTTTAGTGTGGTGGGCCAAAATGACGATCCAGTTGGTCAGATTTATTATCCCAAAAGCCTAAACTCGAAAAGGACAAAATCGTCAAACACTTAATGGTTCCGAACTAATTCACCTAATATTTAAAATAAATTTAAAATCTTAAAACAGTAAGATAAAAGCTAAATAATTTTTTTTTTACAAACTCAAAAGCTCAATCACCCACAACCCGTTTTGGTGGCCGCATGGTCTAAAGCAATAATGTTTAGCAATAGACAAGATTGCCCATGACAAGGAGAGTGTGGTTCGATCCCGGTCAAATGTACTGAGGGTGGTTTTCTCTAAAATGGTTTCTCATTCTCTCTCCACGCAAATTCGGATACATTTCCTCTTAATTCAACATTTCTCATCCCTAGCCCACTGGGTAGAATGGGTAGTAAGACGTGGCGTGAAAAAACCTACCTAGGTACAAGTGACAATCTTGGAAAAACTTATGAATCTAATTCTATCGGTTATAAAATTTAGATTAAAGCCGATATTTAAAAAAAAATTATATGTTATGGAATTTTAACACAATCAGAATGTTATTTTGAGCCCAAAACAGTTTTTCCTTAAAACGTTCCTATGCACCATTTTCCTTGATGTGTTTAATGATTTATTTCCACCCTTTACAATGTTCAATGAAAGTGTATTTCATATTTATTTTTCGTGGTTCTTTCATTAGGTAGTTTAAATGCCCACACATGGCCAAAGGTGTCGGTCCGCCTTGCCTGGTGAGCCTGGTCACGCGTACCTAGGTGTGTTTTTTAAATAATATTTTCCCATCCTTCTATTCAAGAAAATGCGCGTACACCTATAAATGTTACCTTCTTTACTCACTAAACCGGGATCACGATCAAATTAACGTTCACCACCTTACGTCACGTAACGTAACTCTTGCTGTTTTAAAATGGAAGACATCACGATTCAGTTAACTTAACTCAATTAACTTAAAAGTTGTACAGCGGAGAACTTTCACGTTAAGTGAAGGCACCTCTACTATTTCATTCGTTTGTTTGTAGTATACAGACTAATTCTTCGGTACTTTTTTCCCCCGCGTTTCGTGAACTCTATTAAACAGTTGTAGACTCTTGTTACACTTCATTTTGTATATACAGTAAGCGTCTATGGCAAGTAATAATTGTAGCCTAATTAGACCTAAATGCTTGGGCTTCATTTTCAAACAGTCCAAATTCAATGTCTGTGTTTTGCTAGAGTTGTTACGTTAATTTACGCGGATCATGAACCCCGGCATGAGTCCAGACGTAGCACTTTTAACAAGTATATTAATTATTTTTTATAAAACTTTGATATGACCCGCTTGGGTGGAGTAGTTAGCTAACGCGCGAGTCAAGTTGAGCTAGACTGCCGAGGACGAGGAGATCGAGGTTCGAATCTCGCTAGAGTGAACTGGGGTGGGTTTTCCTGAATGGTTTTTCCACTCTCCCTTCACGCAAATGCGGGTTCATTTCATCTAAATTCAATCTTCTCAATTCCTAATCCATTAGCATAATTAAGTACTTAAGCGTATAACCCAAACGGGTAGTAAGACGCTGTGCTTAAAAAAAACTTTGATATAGACATGAAAAATATAGGATCTCTGATGAAGGGATTAAATTTTGGAAAATATCATCCTGTTCACACTTTTAACCGGGTACCTTTGGATGTATCTAGCCTGCAAAATTTCCGTCCTAGAATGATTACAGTACGGGCTTATCATATTAGCTACACTACAATGGAAAAAAAAGTCAAAAAAACTTACAAAAACGGTATATTTCTAGGCACAAAATTAAATGTGTAAGTAATCATTTGAAAAATACGTCTTAATAATGTGAAGTGATGTATTTATAACGTATAGATAAGGCGGGGAAGAGGAACTACTTCAGTCCAAGATGGCTACTCAACTTGACCAATGAAATTCCCGACCTTTTCCCTGATCATTTCCTAAAATTCCCGACTCAAAAGTTTGCCACACCGTGCTACCCCTATCCCCCCAAACTTTTTTAAAATAAGTTTTATTAATAATAAGTTATAAATTAAGATAGTTTACTAGGAATTAGAAAATTAGAAACCTATTAGGCAGCTAGAAAAAACCCAGTTTTAATCATATTGTAATTTACTGATTTATTATATTTCGTATTTTGAGTAAAATAACATTTTCCAGTTTGTTTTTTACAAAATTTCCGCCTAATTCCAGTTTTCCCTGATGTTTACTTCTCGCACACGGGACTATTAAATCCTGTCCAGGCTACTGATGGGGTGTACAAGTGAAGGGAATTAATCTGCACATTCATCCTCGTTCCCCCACGTTGCTATAGACAATGTTTCTTCGGCGGTCCCAAAGGTTACAAGGAAACGAAAACGGGCCAGAGCTGCCGTGGAACGAAGAGGTGAACTGCACACGGGCGGAGGATCGAAACCCGTCCCCCACCCTCGAGGTCAGCCGGTGACGTCACTGGGTCGCCATGGCAACCGGGCCGAGTCCGGTGTGACGTTGTTCAGATCAAACATTCAGTTCGAAGGATCGAAACGGAGCCACTCTTCTTAAGACGCCGGCTAGCATTTGCTTTAACACGGGACAAGCTAAGAACACGTACTTTATTGTGGGACTAAGTTATACGAGTATTGTATTAGAAAACATACCAAACAACCATAAACTACTAACCATTATATAGGGGTTGAAAAAGTCAAAAGCAAAAATTGGGACGGATGTTAATCGGCTAGTATGTGTTTCAATTGTTAAAGATAATATTTAATTATGAAAAGGTGATGACTTTTCCTTTTGGTTAAGAGGTTAGAGCAGACGATCACGAGTCCTGGGGACCCTGGTTCGATTCCAGATAATACTAACAAATATATGTATTATTTGTTTAGTGATTCCTCTCTATATGAAATTAAAAATATTTAGGCGATGAAGTTAGACATGTAATAATATAGGCCTGCCTAACCATCCAGGCTATCACATAGTTGGACCATGGAGCTCCAAAAAGGTTTCTGAAATCTGGAAAACCCACACTCAATGGCCCTGACTTCCCCGTCCTCGGCAAATACGGCCAGAAGAAGGTGACACCTTAGCCTGTGTGTCTATTGATAAGGGTAGCAGTGTTATTAACTACCGAACACAAAAGGTAGATCTATAGAAAACGACCCAAATTGATATGAAGCAACATTAAATAAAACCATTAAAACGAAAACACATCAAAACATGCTTAGAGTGTCATGTTTAGAGTGTAGTTTGATTCACACAAACATGAAAGTCCCTGGTTTCAGAAAAAAACCTGTAGTTTGCCACGTGTGTTAATACAATAGCCCCATGGCTTCTTTGGTGCAGACTGACAGCTAGCGGCTGACTTTTGACAGTCAAAATTGAGGTATATACCTAAATTTTGACTGTCAAAAGTGACAGCTGCTAAACACATGTTTTTGCAGATCATATGGTTCGCGTAGGGATATATAATTTAACTTTTCAAAGCTGTCAGTCAGCACCAAAGAAGTCATGGAGCTACTCTAGATACATCGATACTGGCTTACAAAACCTGAGCGGTCACTAGTTTTAACTATATCATAATCAGTCATTGCAATATAATTAAGTCCCTATCAACCACTTGTTCCCTGGAAATTTAAAATTATTAGTATATTGGGTTAGCATTGCGTCTAGTAGGTCTGATACGTGGTGCACAATGTGATTTTATCCCCTCACTTACATTCTGAAAAATAAATTAAAGTTAAAAAAAATTGTTACTGTATTTTTGACGAAAAGTATTTAAATTTGGTTGCTAAAGTCCAATTTTAATAGAAAAAGGCTTTATTTGACGGCTAGAAAACTTACGAGATAGGCTTTCACTTATTTGTATGACAAGTCACGTGATCTGCAGCTGTCACGTTTGATGGGGTATTATAAATAGCTATAAAATAACAGTAATAATATAGTAAAATCTTCAATATTGGCTGTAAAAAAGTTTGTAATTTATTCAATAATGTGTCTATGAAACTTGGATTAAATCTTGGCAGTGCAGGAGACCTTAAGGTGGGGATGTAAAAAAAACGCGAAAAATGAGCAGTGTTTTTGTAGTTTTTATAGATTTTTTTTTACAAATAAATGAAATATTCCTACAGTATAAACCTAAAAATTAATTTTCTTCACATTGTGAATACAACGATTGTTGATTATATGTTAAGGTGGTCCTGGAATTTAATGACAACTTTTTCTCTTCATTTAAAAATGTTCTCATCGAATGCCACTATGCTCATGACATATACAACAAATGTTGAGATGACCATAATATGATGAAATTTAAACTGTTTCTACAGTAGCCCCATGGCTTCTCTGGTGTTGACTGACAACTCACAGCTGACAGCTTTGAAAAGTTACCAGACCAAATCATGTATCCTTACGCCGAACCATATGATCTGCAAAAATACGTGTTTAGCAACTCTCACTTTTGACATTCAAAATTTAGGTATATACCTAAATGTTGACTGTGAGCTGTCAGTCAGCACCAAATAAGCCATGGGGCTACTGTAGTGGAGCAATTTTTTTTTTGCAAGGAAAAAAAAGTATTGTTATAAAACCTGCAAAAACACTGTTCTTTTAGCGCATATCCTACATCCCTACTTTAATGTTCTGTTTTGGTCATTATACAGCAACAGTTTAATAAGCCATACACAGCTGTGGACCAGCTGCGATCCCTCATATCAGCTCAAAACAAAATTATATATGTGTGCTCTCCGAAGATTAGATAGCTCAAGTCATTAACCTGTATATGTTTTTTTAATAAAAGTATTGTTCTCGCAAAGTAATCAACTAGGTTATTTAAAAAACATTTAACAATAATTATTTATTTACAGCCCACAATCTGTGGGTCAGAATAAAATTTGTTTTAATTACAATAGTATCTAAGATTAACATAAAACACAATTATTTATGGCTTCTAGAAGGAGAAGTACCAAATTTCCAAACAAAGTCACGAAGGTGGGTCGCCGAATACTCTTCTCAAGAAAGGTTTCTAATCATAAATATGCAGTGGTTCATTAGAAGAATGATTCGTATATGTAATAGCCATAATTCAAACTATATCCTGGTTTATATGAAGGAACTTTTTAACAGGGAGCGTTCAACTATTACCTAAGTAGATTTTTGACCATTTTGGACCCCCTTCCTTACTCCCTTTTGCAAGAAAAAAATAAATAAACACCTGAGCCACCTAACCTTCCCCGACCTTATATTTATCAGTTTTTTAAAATTAGTTCACAGGAATAACCATTATTTTTATACAATTTATACTGGTGTAAACATAATTTAAATTTATTGTACTAAACAGGTAAAATTTAAAAAGTTATATAATTATAAAAAAATATATAAGTTACACGTTATTGAAACTATAAAAAAATGTATTATTAATGACTAAATGAATTATCATTGTTATTAGAAACTCTAAGCAATTTCTAATCTGATCTGATGACCAAAGTCCTTGAATCTACGCCGCTCTATCTCCCCCCCCCCC
>CABEEJ010000324.1:219554-260328 GCA_901482245.1 Timema douglasi
CTTTAATTATAATGTGTCTATTTAGAGTGGCTGGGTCACCGAGTCATTTTTGCCCACCTGTCTTGCGTAATGATTGTTTTAATCCCCCATTTCCAATTGTCAGCAAAAATAATCAACGCCCGAGCCCTACTAACCCCCAAAGGTGCTTAACGATTATTGAAATACTCCCACAAAAAAAATGACAAACCATTTTCATAAATACAATTTAACAGAAACACTTTCCATTATAAGTCAAATAATGTGATATACAACGGTCACTTTTGATAGACATGATCAAAACCTAAGAAATTGCACTAATAATATAGTAAAATGCTATCAATTCTAAGCGGTAAAAGAAATCTACCGAAATCATACTTAAATAAACTAAAAAGCACGTGGCAAGGATAATGTCATTTTCTCAAAGAGTGAACGGACGAGATGACAAGTTAGTCAGGCATGCTATCCGCTCACCCATCTCTGTCAGTATCAAACAATAAAGGAACGCTGACCTGGTGCGGCGAGAAGGCGGCTCTGCCCACGGGCCCCGGCCCGGGCGGAGTGGGGTAGCGCTGCGGGTACGAGGGGTACTGCTGTTGCTGCTGGTTGCCGGGTTGTTGGGGCAGCGGCGCCGTGGGTTGCGAGGTCGGCTGTTGTTGTTGCTGCTGTTGAGAGAATACCCCCGACCCGGGGCCCGAACCCTGGCCGCCCAGGTAGGGGGACTGGCTGCCTCGGGCCACTCCACCCTGCAACAACGGGAGCAAATTTCACATAACTAGGAGGCTCATCAAATATTGTGTGAGAAGATCGATAATTTTTTTCTCCATATATTCTACATAATGAGCAAATGGCACCTGGAACTCTCAATTCACCGTAGAAAGTGTCTCTCGAGCTCTCAAAGTTCCTAGCCGGGATTTACATTCGGGGCCCTTGAAGATTGCCGTGGGGGTCCGCTAAATAAATCTAGATTTTAAAGTGTTTTTTTATTTTCACAATCTTATAAAAATTATTCGCTATTCACCATTTGATTAAACGGGCTCGCCCGAATTGCGCCAATTCTCTTAGCTCGGACCCGAATTGCGCCAAGAGCTTAAAAGTGCCCCCCCAGACCGGACCCGAATTGCGCCAATACCCCCCTTCCCAAGACAGGACCCGAATTGCACCAACTCTGGACATAAACACATATTAATGCTATGTCTGGCGGTAAGAAGGACACAAGTCAAAAAATATAATTTAGTTAACTATATTTGCTCGAAATCAATCACAATGTATAAAGGTTGAAGGTGAGGTTGTCTCTTCTCGCACTCCTCCTTTAGGATTCTCATAGTGTCAATGTAGCGCTGCTTTTTCTTGTTTTTAAGTAGGCAAAATACTAGAAGTATGTATGCAGTAAAAAGCCGAAGAAAATGTTTTGGTGCGTATTCAAAGGTTCCATCCAGTCACAAAATTTCATTCTGGCACAAATACTCAAGATTCGAGTGACAATAAAATATCACGATCTCCATCTCTTTTTCGTTTCTCAACAAAAATTTTTCGTCTTGAATAGTTTTTATTTCAATTGAATCTATGGCAAATTGAATTTCTTCGGAAGATTTAGGCAACTTTGGCGGTGTTTTTAGTTTAGTGTGGTTGATGTTATTCCTGATACATTTAATGTCCTTGCGGGTCAATGTTTTTATAGTTTTTTTCTGTGTCTGTACCTTTGTGTGGATTAACTTTGAAGGCCTTACTTCAATCTCTTCAGCTTTCCTCTTAACTGCGTTGCTAATGTATCTTCTGTTCAACTCTTGATCTAGTAGTGGTTCGTGGTTGTGTTCATTTTCAGTCCACGAGAAAATATTTCCACCATCAAGAGTAAATATTTTAGCCTTGCAGTCCTTTTTAGTGCATCTCCACCTCTCTTACCTCGTCAACTTTAATTGATTCACCTGTCGATACATATATTTATTATAGACAATCAGAACTTTCCCCTTTTCACTATAAATCCTTTCCATATCAATAATTCTCGCAAATATTATCACAGTTCACATAAAATCCGAAAAAAAAAAAATTACACCGGGACAGTCACTGTTGTCGAGACAATTAATAAGTATTGGACAGACGGATGTCAATACTACTGTTACAAGTCTTGTTGGGGGCACTTAAGGCGTTTTTACATTCCTTTACTAAGGGGAGAGATGGTTTGCGATGGTCTTTGTTTGTATCATCCCCCCCACCTCCCTCACCAACTACCTGAACTTGACTTGGCGCAATTCGGGTCCGGGATTAGTAAACAAATTTTAATCCCTTAATAACTGGCGCAATTCGGGTCTGCCCGATTAAACATCTGGTTTTTTTTCCAACACTGTCCAACTAAACAACTTTTTTTTTTATCAATATGAAAACGGCCTGAGTAAGTATGGTTCTATAAATGTGTAGTGGCTTTATAGGCTAATTTCACCTCGTATGGCGGAGAAGTATGGAGGGCCGAGGCAAATTATTATAGGTTTCAAGGGGTCCACGATATGGAAACCAGTGCTATAGATAAATACCTTTTCTATACATCTCCAAGTTGTATTTCAAAAAAGATAATGTCCTAAGGCAATAAAATTAGTGGTGCATCAACCGGGTTACCAATATTTTCTAAAAAGTGCCCTGTTTTTACAGACACTTTAGTGAGTAGTACAGAGTGATACCTTTTTTGACTTGTGTGAAAAGGGAGCGGGGGTAGGGGATTGCTAGATAAGACATGTATTTGAATGTTTGTTTTCCTTTACTGTAAAAACCTACTCTTAATTAATCTTGCCGTTTAATGTTTCAAATTCATAAATATTCCAGATTTAAAAAAAAAAGTAAAACTCCTTGTGTTTTTCAGGTGCGTGTCAACCCTGATAGAATTTCTAGAAAACAGGTTGAATCAATAATTTTCATAATGTTACCATAGCTAGGACCCAAGAGTGCAGGAGAAAGTAACCCTTCTCTGTGCTGAAATTGTTAGTCTTCTCATTACTGAAGTGTGTACTATTGCTAGTTTGGACTATTCGGTATTTTTACCAAATAATTTAAGGCCAAAGGGTGAGATCAAACTTTAAGAAAATGCAAATCAGTCTTCTGGGGAGTGTCTGGAAGAATACTAATGGGGATACTAAACATATTATAAAATACAAACACAATTTATTTCGAATAGGAATTTAGAGGGTTTATCTTGTTTTCGGAAATGTTTTGTAATACTAACAGCAAATTATGAATATTCCCTTCTGTTCACTCTAACCGAGAATGGCACAAACTTGTATCAGATTAAGGTAAATGGCTTACGGGTTTAACATTTATGGATTATTCTTAGAGAAGATCCAAAGCATGAGTACCCAAAAAATTAAATTCAAGTTTTCTCATTTATATATAAAAATAGTAAAACAAAAGAAGTCCCCTCTTGAACCGATGAATACATTTGAGTTTACTGTAAATAAACAAACAAACTTAAACGAAATCGAACGTAAAAACAAATTTATAGTTTAATATGTGTATAGATTTGTTTAGATTATTGCAGAAATAAAAGTCTTTCGGATTAATTACACGAACGCGATTTTAATAATCTTTCGTATAATTCACCAAGATAAAATAACGGTTTCCAAGGGTTGAAAAATAGAGTTGTTAAATTTTGATTTATTCTATCAAAATAAGCAAACTCATCCATTTCATTAATTTTTTATATTTATTATTTGTTTATTATTTTAAGTTATATTATATAAAGTTCTTATTTTCACATTCTAATTTTAATAATAATATAAAAATCAACCAAAATTATATTAAATGTAATCACATGTATGCATTTTTTACAAAAAAAAGTTTGCCCCCTAATTTTTCTAAATAAGATTAAAAAACCTGACAGAGTAGGGCTATAAAAACTCATTAATTCAACCACTAACGCCTGGTTTCACTAATAATTTTGTCTTCTAGAAAAGGGTAATGAATAGAAAAGTTTAATAATCTGTGAATTGTGTAAAACTTTGTAATTGTCATATTTTTTAATATGCTTAATTTCAATGTCAAATGAAATGAAGGAATGCTGCCTCCAACACGTGATTTTATTTGTTGCACCTCACCTCCCTTTTCATCAAATTTTACCTCGCATTTATCAGTTTTTGTTGCTTTGTTTTTATTGACGATCCATGGAAAAGCATGGCAATTTTGGCTTTTGTTTCAGGGGGTCATGAAACATCGACATTTATTAAAATTTCGAGTTCAATTTTCTGATGATAACAATACTTTCTCTCCAAGGTGTCGATATAAAGTAAAAAGTACACAAAAGTGTAGGAATGTACAGTACATACAGTATGATTGTGTACATATATTATATTAATCGATATTAATTTCTCAAGATCATTGCATTTTTCTGTTTATTATTTATTTATAAAAATTGTTTAATCCAATGAATTACTTTTAAGTGTGAAAATGATTATATTTTAAATGAATAGTCTATATTCGAGAAAAAAAAACACGCTAATCAACCTAGAAAGCTAGGCCCTTCGTTTAGTACAGTTTATCACAAAAAAATACTTCGCGAGAAAGCCAAAAGGTGTCGCGTACAATGGGGCAAACCTGTTAAGACTGACTGAATCCCCCTTTTCCCCTCTGCTATCTTCGTTCACATTTCGAGCGTGTATCTGAAGTGACGTCATTTGCTTTGAATTCCTTTCCCCCCCTTTCCTTCCACCCACACCCCCACAAGGGATGTTGACCTAGTTACGAGCACGAACCACAATTATTTCCACTCGGGCTGGCTGAACAGTCATCAACCGGGTCAAGGTCTTATCCCTGATCAAGCTGGCAACTTCCGTTTATCCTCATCTTCCGGGGCCGGGTGTTTGCATATTATCTTGCTGGGACTTTGGTCGCTTGGTAAGTCTTTCTTTTAATTCCAATGTGGGGAAAATCCACATCAATGAACTAAGACGTCAGTCATGTGGTCAAGTTTGCCGACAACTGAGAGGTCGGGGTTCAAATTCCTGCAGGAGATATTACTGTGGTGTTTTTTTCCCTATTCTTTCTCCATTCAAATGCGAGTATATTTACTCTAAATTATATTTTCCTCATCTCTATTAGGTCAAGTAATGATACGGATAGAATGGTGGCTAGTAAGACAAGGTGCACGTAAAAATACAATAATATGAGTACTGGTTATGTAACGGCATTAGCGCGGTAAGAGGATGCTAAAACAACGGTGATAAAACGCAAGTAGAAAACCAACAAATGCATGCGGTCGGGGTCCAAACTATAACCTTTCCGTCAACGGAAACCTTGAACAATTTGAGTCTGACGTATTAGACATGTGCGGCAAAAGCTGCAGATAGTAGTCAACCTTGAGGTAAATTCATTTATTAAAATGTGGCTTAGTCATTTTTTCTTCCCAGCAGTGAACACACACACACACACACACACACACACACATACACATACACATTCTTTCAAGAAAATATATAAAAGAGGTGCCTTAGGCTGGCTCCAAGATAATAGGTACTAGATCACATTATTCAACCACGTAAGGCAATCTGTCTACCATATGAGTAGTGGCAGAGTTGGTTCAGTGGCAGCATGCTAGACTTTATCCGTGAGGTGCATATATTCCGTTCACGATAGGTTTTTACCTGGATGACAGTTCGAAAATCATATGTTTAGGTTTTGGGTTGCCAACACTTGTAAAATATCACTGTTTTGTTATAAATGTAAAGATCTTTAATTACATGTTATATATTACATTTAAAATAACGTAAACTTAAGTTTTCTCATACTATTTCATTTTTTTATATAATTTCTTTTTATCCAACTAGAAACAATATTTTAAACATAATTAAAAGTACTTATTTCTCGTTTTGGAACGTTATTTATTATGTTTAATATAGTGCAAACATCATTACCTTTTAATACAGGCTTCGTATTTACTTGGAAAAGAGAAAATTGTTGTCATTTTTCATTTTTTTTACATACAATAAATGATTTTATGATTATTTTATCGTATTTTGAAATATTTAACTGAATAAAATGTTCATCAACTGCGTGTCTGCATCATTGTAAAAATCTTGTTTACCGTTATGTTCAATCTTATGGTTTAGATTCGTCAGTCACATTGATATATTACCATCTGTTTTCATTACAGTCATCCAAAGTGATAGATGTCAGCTGTTGGCGTAGTGATATATTAGGGATTACTTCTAGATAACATTTCGAGCTGTCAGGTAAACTTAGCTCGTGAATGACTTATATGTACAGAATGAGCCAGTAAAAAGTAACCGTACAATAGAATGCATGCGCAAGTGAGTAGATGTATAGTTAGTTATACATCGTATAGATAAACATATGCACCTGTAGAAGACGAAACGTGTGTTGATACATTCATTACCTGCCATTAAAATGTTAGAAGTAGCTTCACTTGGCCTCAAGACACCTCTGTGCCCGGGTCAGCTTTGGTTCCAAAACAATATACCATCGATGCCCGCAATAGCGTTACGAACTTTCTCATGCAATTCCTGAAGTATGCGGGTTTTTCTCATAAACTTTTCTCAATTAAGTAGACCTAAAGGTAATTCTATGGAACGTGGAGGCCAACCTTTCTTTGTTCACACAGTTCATCCGTCTGGGAATGCTTGATGAATTTGGACCAGCGCCACTTTGGACTTAGGTAAGTGTCCCCGTCTTATTGGAATGTGCACCACTCCCGCTATTCAGGGGTTAATTGTGCGTAAAAGAGTTCAAATGTTCCCCAAGCACAAACCTGTGTTAACAGTCGTCTAAAACAAGATGTGCCCTAAGATCGAGCATCCAATCAGTGACGCTGTCGAGGAGCCCCGCGTGCACTATTCTACAAGTTTTACTCTGTCTCTTAATTCTTGCACGCACGTTACGGCTTCAACTTTAGAGTATGCAATAAAGTGCACATGTTTGACTTATATTCCGTTCACCGTAGGAATTGACTTCTGAAAGGCCTTTTTCCCTACCATAAATCTACTATATAGTAGGATATTGGTAGGAAAAAAGTCCTTTCAGAGAGTAATTCCTACCGTGAATGGAGCATCGTCTTGCCGGGCTAATTTCCAAATACTTTTCTTGGGGCTTTGGTTAATCTTCGCAGCGAGGAATGACGGGCGGGTGCCCCAGGAAAAGGTTTCTCTCCGTTGTGGTTTCATGTCCTATATACAGGCAAATTGTAGTTATACCCTCCTGATTTTGGTTGGAAGAACAGTAGAGAAAATTAAAACATATTTTTTTGCGGGCAACAATGATAACATTTTATTATATTAGTTGTGTTATTATATAGGTATTATTAATATCTATCAAAAGTGGCAGCTGCATATAGCATGATTTGATGTATGAATATATTAAAATTGTTTTAGTAACTTCAGTAATTAACTTTCACTGTTCTTCCTACCAAAATCATATTATAGTTCCTGTTTGAAGGGGACTCGAGAAAAGAGCAGTGTTTATTGAAATTCCCATGGTGATATTAACAGTTCTTGAATATCTGTCATGAGCATAGCGGTATTGGATGACAAAATTGGTAAAAGAAGAGAAAAAGTTGTCATTAAATTCCAGGATACCTTTGACCGATATTTAAGAATTCTTAATATTACTATAGGAAAAAAAAACTTTGTTTCTACTGAAACAATAGATTTGATTTATATCGGCCAAAAAATGTCAAGATTTAAAAACTGCCAAAACACTGGCCTTTTCTCGCGTCCCTTTCCTCAAAACTGTCAGCTGTCAGTCAGCACCAAAGAAGCCATGGGGCTACTCTAGCATGACGCGGTGCACATACATAATATACTCACCCTACGAGTTGCGTTGTTAGCGGGTTTGAAGTAGGTATAAAATATATTTCGATTTGAGATTCGAACAACGTGAATTATTATTGATTTGTAAACTACCCGGAAAACGACCCACAGTAATGGGCGCGCACTAAAAAGTATCCACATGCTTCCGTTCACCCAATATATAATTATGTGTGCCCCACGGTTTGGAACATTAGTTTTTTGTATACATCGCATTTTACTCTTAACATATTTAAACTGGTGAGGTAAGGATAAGGAAGGTAGAATTTAGAGGAACTGTGTACCCTCTTTGTGTGGATGGAGAATGGGAAACTATTTAGAAAAAATCCACCCGACTGAGATTCGAATCCCGAGCCGCTTGTGCAGTCCGGTCTATTGCGAGAGTGACGCCTTGGATCAGCGGCAACATATGACCCACAAACAGAGTGTATATGTTCCGCAAAAGATTTAACAAACAAACAATTATGTTTAAAAAAATATGTACTAATAACTTCTTACAATATGAGAAATAAATTTGAAAAATGTTTTCTCGATGTTATATTTGAACCAGCCCACCAATTTTTTCCTAAACCATTATGGTTGCCGCAGATAATGCGCCCACTGAAGTGGGTTTTATTTTTTAAACGCTTAGGATTTTACCCACTTATATAATATACAAAGTACGTTAATGGAGCAGAGCTGAGAAAGGTATAATGTTTAGGCGATGTACCTGCATTAGCGTGGAAGGAAAGTGATAAATCCTTCTGCCACACTCTGTATACCTGGTCACGATTTGTTTTAATCTACTACTACCAAAATGTGTTGTTTTATTAATCTATTATTAGAGATTAATACTGTAGAACTGCGTTCTTTAAAACACACCCATAATTTTCACTAGCAAAGCCCTATAAAGTTTTATGTACTTTATTCAAATATAAATTTTGTATTCTCAATCAAATCTCTTTTTAATGCCTAATAAATAAATAAATTTGACCTAAATGACACGTTAAGTTTGTAAAAAGATGTTATCAACCAAAATATTGATATACATTTTTGTAGTTTGATATGTAGCAATCTTAGGCTTGAAGATTTTTCACCAAAATAACGCATTTCTTACGTAGTTTCTCAGTTTTTTTAACATCTTGTAATAATATAATATTATATTATAAACAAGGCCCAAGCCCAAGTTGAAAAGGGGCACGACGTGGACTGAAGAAAGAAAGGAAGCGCACCGAAAACCAATGCACAAATACTGGGCAGAAGTTTAAGCCCAAGGAAGAAAACAGTAGAAGGCAGTGAGTGATGTGGTCCAGAGCTGGTCGAAATGAGAAGAAGAATAAGGGTTTAAATGTGTTTATTTAAATGACTAAACTACATTTTACAAATAGCTTCGAATAACTTAAATACACTCATGTCATGCATGATACTAGTGGTGTGCAAAGTCCACTTTTTCAATTCGAAGCGAACTCGAATTGGATACATAAAATATTCTCGAACCAAACTGAATCGAAATTCGAATATTTTTTTGTTGTTTTTTTTTACTCTAGAAAAATATACTATATTGTTGTTTACTAAACTTTATGTATTGAAATTACTTAGAAAATGTTTTATTGTACTTATTGTACTCATTTTTAATCTAAAAATTCGAATTATATTACAACTAAAACTCAAATTACTTAGGATTTTATTTTTTTCAAAAAATATTGTTATATATTATATAACTGGCAATAATTGACAATAAACCGAGTATTTTAGCTGTCAATGTTGTAATGACGCAGCTTCACACACCTCCTACATCAGAGATCCCCAACCTTTTTGTACCTTAGAGCACATTCAAAACTAACGGTAATGCGGCGGGCACTAATAACTTTTTCAAGGCAAATGTACTTACTCCCGGGTGACCTGGTGGTCTAGGGGTAAGGTGTTAGACTTCTATGCTGGCGGCCGGGGTTCAATCCTCGGCCCCGGCACAGATTTATCTGATTACCAAACCCTTCCTTCACCTCTGACAAGACATCTTGTGAATGTGGGGAATGCCAGGCCTCCACCGTGGTTCGGATTCCACGTTAAACTGTAGGTCCTCCATTTCATCTCACAATCACCCTACCGTCACACATTAGCGTAAGTGCGTACAACCCGAACGGGTAGTNCAATCACCCTACCATTACACATTAGCGTAAGTGCGTATAACCCGAACGGCTAGTAAGACGCGGTGCTAATAATAATAATAATAATAATAATAATAATAATAATAATAATAATAACTAACTCCCGCCCGGCTCAGAGATCAGCCTCAACGCTATACACACGGGCGGTCAACTGCCATGTTAAGTTTCCAACAGCGATTGTGATGTTACATGTGGTTGTGGGTAATGCTCAAGGCCGTAGCCGTGGGGGGAGAAGGGGGTTCAGCCCCTTCCAAGCTGAGAAAAATTAAATTAAAAAAATACTGCTTTATTTACGGTTTCAACAAGACCAAAATAAAAACACTTAAGGTGCGGTCGAAGGTAACGCGAGTATTTTTACAGTTTTTACAGAATTGAAATTGTTTGGCCAAAATAAATCAAATATTTCTCCAGTAGCAACATAGAGTTTAGTTTTCTGCACATGCTAATATCAACAGATCTTGAATATCTGTCAAGGGTGTCCTGGAATTTTGTCAAAACCTTTTCTCTTTATTTAAAAAGTTTTGACAACATTCCAGGACACCCTAGACAGATATTCAAGATCTGTTGATATTAGCATGTGCAGGAAACTAAACTCTATGTTGCTACTGGAGAAATATTTGATTTATTTTGATCAAAAATATGTAATGCTATAAAAACTGTAAAATTACTCGCGCTCCATTCTGCCGCACCTTAAGGAAAAATTAAACTACTCACCACCATTTTGGTGCTTGGTTAAATTTTTAAAATATATATTTATTCTATGTTTATCCAGGCAACAAAGTTGGGTAGACCCATGCTAAGATATTTATAAAGGAAATATGAAATGAAATATTAGCATGGTATTAGTGAGTGTGAAGAGAATAATGGAAGGGGTTAATAGGTAGGTCTTTGAGATTAGGAAAAAGCAAAATCACTCAGCTTGAAACTAAGGTGGTTCCGAGTAAAAGTACACTTTGTAAATGAGTCGGCAAAGAAAGAGGAATGAGAGGGATAGATTGGAAAGAGGGGGGGGCTTTCAATCACCAACTTCTTGAGAACAGATTACCTGGAGATAAGCACAAACTTGATTTCTGTCGAAAAGTGACAGATTAAAATTATTAATCAAGAGCATTTCTGCAGTGGTCAAAAAGTGGTGGGCAGACGCAAAAGGCTCGGCGGGCGCCATGGAACTCGCAAAAATAGGGTTGGGGACCCCTGTCCTACAATACTATGCATTTAAGCCATACAGTTTCAATATTCCTTAACTTACCCATACTGCCCAAAGAGCCAATAATGATTTTGTTTTACCATAATTTTTGTTTAGCTTTTGTAAAAACAACCATCTGTAGTGATAGAAAAGCCGAATAAATATAAAAGACCCTTAAGTTTCTGCTAATGAGTTTTAAGTGGAAATTAAGCTAGTTTGAAAGTTTAACATTTCGATCAAATATTGATTCGTTGATACTTAGGAATAAATTGCGTCGTTTTTTTAAAAGACACAAATAAATTAGGCATTAAATGTTGAGAAGTCTTTCAAACTTTTTGTTCGAAATGGTACAACGATGTGAATTTGGCTTGAACATCACAGCTTGGAACCCAGAGTGTCACATACATAGAGTTCAAAGCTTGGAACCCAGAGTGTCACATACATAGAGTTCACAGCTTGGAACCCAAAGTGTCATATACATAGAGTTCACAGCTTGGAACCCAGAGTGTCACATACATAGAGTTCAAAGCTTGGAACCCAGAGTGTCACATACATAGAGTTCACAGCTTGGAACCCAGAGTGTCACATACATAGAGTTGAACGAGGACAATGTTTCCGTGCTTAGTTAAGTACTTAAGTAAACTATTTCCGTATGAGCAATCTCCTATCAAGGCGATCATTGGCCAAAAAAATAGATTTTATGGACACTTGTGCGTACCATTGTAAGATTATTATTATTATTATTATTATTATTATAACACCGCGTCTTACTAACGGTTCGGGTTATACGCTCTTACACTAATGTGTAATGGTAGGGTGATTGTGAGATGAAATGGAGGACCTACAGTTTAACGTGGGATCCGAACCACAGGTGGAGGCCTGGCATTCCACACATTCACAAGTTGTGATTAATACACGTCTTGTCAGAGGTGAAGGCAGGGTTTGGCAATCAAATAAATCTGTGAGGATTGAGCCCCGGACCCCCAGCACAGAAGTCTGACACCTTACCATAAGACCACCAACATTGTAAGAAGAGCACGATCAGAAGAGAGAGTTTTTCCCTGTCACCGCGTCTCACAGACAGTTCAGGTTGGATATGAATATGGCTCAAATACGCTAGTGTATTAGGGACGAGGACAGTTTAATCAAGTATACGTGTATCCGCATTTAAATTGAGAGAGAGAGCGGAAAACAATTTAGGAAAAACCATCCTCAGTACACCCAACCGAGATTCGAGCCCCAATCTCCCGTAATCCGCGGTCCAGTCTATTACGAGAGGGACGCCTTATAGTTAGACTATTCAACCACCGTAGCGGCTCACAGTGGAATTCCTTGTATTTCAAACAAAAAAAACTTAGCATTTTCGTTTAAAAAAAAAAGCAAATGATTTTAATTAGCATGTTATATATAATTTAAAACATATTTAGAGATTGTTTCAAATGTATATAAAAGCTTCAATGTAAACATTCCCAAATATTTTTTGAAAGGCGTTTTATTTATTAACAATTCAAAAACAAGGACGAAGACAGTGACGATGTATTTATAGCGCCTACTTCGCTGATTGTTTCGTGATAGTTGCCATCCTTGTACATTAACACAGGGTCGCCACTATTTTCTTACTACTTAATGCCCAGTGTTTTCCAGGAAATATATATATATTTTTTTATCAAACTGACGAGTGTGAGGCAATTTAACTTATATTTAAAAAAAGTATGGTTTAGGATTTATCAGGAAATACATCTTTTTGTCGTTTCACACCATTGTTTAAGGTGTAATATTAAGGGATAGTGTTTGAATCAACGTGCTTAATACTTCTGTTCATTTTTTCATCTATCCAAAGACCAACTAATTTAAGATTTCAATTACATGTCTCAACTTAACAAATATTCCAGTATTTTTACTAAATTTTGCAAAATTCCCTGTGTGTTCCAGGTGCGTGGGGCATGTCCCCAATATAACAAGTGTCGGACGGTACCTGACGCTAGGTTTGAAGAGAAGGAAAGGGAGCAGTGTACTAATTGTAAACATGATACAGTCCCTCCACCCCACCCGTGCCAAGTTTTATGAATGGGCTGGCAGGAGGCAAGCACGTGCGGTCTGTCTCGCGCTTTGTTGTTCTACTACTACTACTACTATTATTATTACTATTACTTATTACTACTGGGGTGGGGGGAGGGATCCTCGCACAAAGTGGGAGAGCGTCATATATAGAGAGAAGCACCGGGGCTTACCAATTTCCAAGGTCTCGGAAAGAGAAGCGACCAAGTCATCTCACCGCGTCAACTTGCTCTTGTCACGATCAAACGGGTCTGGCGCGCGCGAGAGAGAGAGAGCTTTAAAAGCAGTTCCTCCTTACTGGGGCTACAGTCCAATTTTCATACGGAGAGCCTTATCTGACAGCTAGAAACGTTACTAGTGCTACTTCCACATACTCTTATAAGTCAGTCCATGTGATCTGCACGTGTCCACTATTGATAGATATTATCGATAACTATAAAAGAGCCCTAATAGTACAGTAAAATGATCAATGTAGACCCAGAAAATTTGTATTTTCTAAAAAGGGCTTCATAAAAAACATACTATACATAACTAACAAGGTTTTAAGCGCCTGTTTTTTTTTCAAGGCTATTTATTAATTATTTAAGGGGAAAATATAAGTATAAAAAGTGTGCTCGAATTAGCATAGGGGCGGAATGGGACAATCACATGTGGACCTTCACACCATGTGACCATCATCAAGATCTTGCAACCAGTTAATACATCTTATTTAGTTGTGTACATCCTTCTCTATATCCTTTTAGTATTATGTATCTTGTATGACCCACACCGGTGGGTATGCATACAAAGGAGTCAGTCTCGTCGAGTTTGCCGGTGATGTGGATGTCTGGAGTTTGAGTCCAGGCCGGGTGTTTGTTTTAAAAGGTTTGCCATTCTGCCTCCACGCAAATTCATACATATTTTCTTTAAATTCCAAAGGGTGGTCACACAATTTCAGAAAGTATATATCTCCCTTAACTTTTTCTTTATCCTAAAAAACAAATTTCTTTGATTGAAACTCATATCAGAATTGATAAGGATGCTAAAAAAATAGGCTACTAATATTATTATAAATATATTTTGAATCGCACGTAAGAACAAATAAACATAAACGTAATTAAAAACTATGTGTGAATTAGATGCACTTAAGCCATCTATTTTCCTAAAGAGCACAACCATTTTCCCTGAACAATTACAAAATTCCTTGATATTTCTCAGATTTTCCTGGCAGCAATAAATCACGTAACATTTCCAGGCTTTGTATATTTTCCCTAATTGTGTCCACCTTGTTTTAACTTCCTCGTTGGCGACCTGGTGGTCTAGGGGTAAGGTGTCAGACTTCTGTGCTGGCGGCCGGGGTTCAATCCTCGGTCCCGACAAAGATTTATCTGATTACCAAACCCTTCCTTCACCTCTGACAAGACATCTTGTGAATGTGGGGAATGCCAGGCCTCCAGCGTGTTTTGGATTCCACGTTAAACTGTAGGTCCTCCATTTCATCTCACAATCACCCTACCATTACACATTAGCGTAAGTGTGTATAACCCGAAACAGGTAGTAAGACGCGGTGCTAATAATAATAATAATAATAATAATAATAACTTCCTCGTTCGATTAAATTTGATAGCTTTTGTCAAAATTGAATATGGAAGACTACACCTTACGACGCGCAAAAACTACAGAAGTAATAAATCCATCCAATTGTGAACTATCAGAAAATACTTCCTTTAACCGGCAGTTTAACTATATAAAGTACCTTTAGTTTATAAACACAGTAAATTCGTTTATAACATACAATCAATTCCGGTTTTGTTGCAATTTACTTTTCGGGTTCTTGTTACGATACCTTAAAAAACTTAGTTTTGGCTATCGTTTTTGGTTCCGGTTTAACTCTCTTCAATAGTTAATAAGCACTATCTTAGGCTGGTTACCATAAAGTTGTAGTGACTCCTTTGTTTGACGCACATTATATTCATGGGACCTGTCATCTGCAAATAATTTACTTGATTTTGGGATAGGTAATCGGCGGATACTTTTCTTGGGGATTTTGGGATCGGTCATCTGCGAATACTTTACTTGAGGATTTTGGATTGGTCATCTACGAATACTTTACTTGAGGATTTTGAGATCGGTCATCTGCGAATACTTTGAGGATGTTTTATACCTGGCCCAAGTATTCTTCTACTGACTCTACCCAAACAAATATTTCACTTTCAAGAGTTTTATTCGTATAATGCCAAAACTTCCACTATTCGACAGCCTAACCTTAAAAGCATCAAATGGTTTAAGATCTGTCGCGGTTTAGCGGTGAAGGACACTAAGGTGTTGCTTTTTTTCACCTAAATGGTTTCCTACTCTCCCTCCAAGATAATGCAGGTAAATTTACTGCTAGATCTATTTTATTATTCCCTTTCCCATTCATGTTAACATAGACAGGATGCGGTCTCACCCCTCATGGGCCCCAAAATTTTGAGATACTATAAAATTAAATTTAATATTAATTATATCTGTAGTATACTTTAGCGGATGTAATGAATCTCTTTAAATCTAGAGATATAGGAAAAAATAATATTTTTTAAAACAAAGTTATCATTACTATTTTCTTGATACAAAATTCTGTGTTTATCGGGTTTCCCAAAATACATTTTTCTGGACAACTAACTAAAATTGAAACAACAAATGCAATTTCATTTTTTCATTAAATTGACAACGGTGTTTAAAACCAAACCATTTTGAAATTTAACCAAATTCACAACTTATTATTTATTTCAAATTTAGATGATTTATTCAACATTTCCTTTTTTTTTCGTGTTGTGAAATTCATTGACAACTAAAGACAGTTCTTTCTTCTGTCCTGATTTTCCCTTTTTGTCTAAAGGTGGGAGTGTAAGGGACGTGAGTTAAGGTCAGTTTTTTTTTCAGTTTTTATATCAAAACAAATCAAATACTGCTCCAGTAGAAACAAATAGTTTAATTTTCGCCACATGGTGATTGCAACAGTTCTTGAATATATATATCTGTAAATGGTGTCCTGGAATTTAATAACATTTTTATCTTAATTCAAAAAGCATATAATGTGACTGTAATCATGAAGATATTCAAGAATTGTTGATAAATTTAAAATGCCCTAAGTATGGCCATGACATCTAAATATCAGGTTTGAAAAATCTATCTCAACCTTTTCAACTATAGCCCTAGGAACAGATAGACAAAAAAACAGGGGGACAGAAAAAATATTGCAACGCTCCCCTTTTTTGGGTTTGGAAGCATATAAAACTTAAAGATTCATCATTCAAGGGCTAAAATCGTCACAATAACTACAATGCTTTATTTATACAATGAGTTAAAATAAAAACTATCTACTGGTCTGGACTTAGAACGCGCCATTCGAGTCAAGTGGTGCGTCCAACAACTCGGTGAAATAGTCATGCGATAAAATAATTTTTAAAAAGGTAGAATGTGTGGGTCTGGCACATTTGATTGATAATAAATATTTAATCCTTGTTTTATTTGGGTGACCTAGTAATTTGTGCAATGCCGCATTGGTCCCGTTATTCCACATGACTGTGCGATTTAAAAACCTCGCAGGAATTGCTTTGAAGCTTTAATCCACTCGGAATATTTTATGACGTGCAATTGGCACCTCTGATCGTTACACGCTGCGGGCTGTCCAATCCGTATGTTTTTCGTAAACCTGTTTCACGAATTGTAACTGCACATACACATAAATATTTGTTTATGTTTCAATCCCTTCCCCTAAACTTCAACCATCATTAATTGTATTGCACGTTAATCCATTTCTTTAAAAGAACACAGGGATACGTCTAGAAAGGATATTTAAATTTTAAAAATTACAATAGTATGCTTCTTGAAACAAAAAATAAATAAGCGTTAAATCTCGCAAGTTAAAATTAATGTTGTAAACCCAAAACAAGACTAACAGTAATTAATTGAGTCTCATGAGTCGTGATGATATGAAAGTGTTGACTGAAATGGATGGAGGTAAATTATTTAAGAATAGTTTTTAATGTGGACTTTTTTAAGCATCATTGTACGAAGGAATAGCACCATAATTATACCTTGAAGCTGCCCGCGCCAGTGGGCATGTGGTTTAGATGTAGGTCGGGGCTAGAATCCCGGCTTGGTGTGTTGAGAATGTTTTCCCGAAGTAGTATCCCACTCTTCCTAGGATACATTTCTTCTAAAATTCTAACGTCCTCATCCCTACCTTATTATTTTATTTAGCACCACGTCTATCCGCCTATACACGTTATATATATATTTACTAATTAGGGATGAGGAAGGTTAAATTTTGAAGGTTACCAGCACTTGTGTAGAGGGAGAGTGAAAAACTATTTTGTAAAAACCCACCTCAATACAGCCGACCGGGATTCAAATCCTCATCTCCCTGTCATGAGCAGTCTAGTCTAACAAGAGTGACGCCCTAGTCCATGCTGCCACCGAAAAAGGTAATACTAGGCCTATCTTATTAGCATTCTTACGTTAACTTTCTCCACGTTGGTTCTATCGTATAAGCTGCTCAAAAGCGGAGACAAGAAAGGTAACTTGCAGCTTCTCGGGATAAACGAGATGTACATGGTTCCGGTTTTAATAGGAGGGCGGGTGCGGGAGGGGGGGGGGGGCTTCTAGAGAGAGAAAACATACTATTTGGTGGTCAATAATGATAACATTTTACAATATTATAGTATTATTTTTAGGTAGTGATATTATTTTATCAAATGTGACAGCTATAAATAACATGACCTGACATATACATTACATGGCAGTAGGTGTCAGATGATAAGCTTTACCCTTTTAAAATGTAAGTTAAAAATGATTTCAATACAATAAATGCAAAAGCTGTTAGAATCCAAACAAATAATGGCAAAAAGAGATTCCAATGATTCGTTAATATTTTTCGGTCTTTGAATCTCAGGGGAAAGGAGTTTATTCGTTAAGGCTTTGATTACAATTTTTTAAGTATAGTATTAACATATTTGGTCTTCAGCAAACCCAACGTTAGTGACAGAGTCAACCATCAAGCGCTGGAATCGTTATTGGTTTGTTGTAGCTCATGTGATATAGTTTCTGTAACGTCCATAGAATAGATTAAACAAGTGTCAACTTTAAAAGTTAAAATATATTGATTTCGTTCGTTCCATTTAAGAGTTGGATTTTTTTTACATATAGGATTATTGAAAAGAAACCAAACTTAAAGGAAAATGCCCATCTCGCATTTATAGACATCAGTTGATGCAGAAGGAATAACTGTTGGCAGGCGCGGATTCGGGGGGGATCAAAGGGTCAGTTGAACTTTCTGTAAAATTTAGAAAATTAATACAAAATACTAAATGAAAGTTGAAATTTTAGAAAGAAAATATAACACAGATAAATTTCATTCAGTTTTTTTTTACCAACAAACACCTCTTATGCCGGGTCCACACGTACGTTAATCGTTCACGTTTATTCAATGTCCTATATGACTCATGTAAGTGTAGAAAAAATATTTGTTTTCATGTACGAATGAAAATGATTTGCTCCTCCCTGGAATAAATCCCCCTTCCCCCCAGATATATTTCAAATCCTCTGATATCGAATTTGAAGCTGAAATATGGCCTCAAATCAAACTCCAAATGACTTCTAGATGCATTCTATTGTCAAAAATCTGCCGGAGAAGACCGTTTCAAATAACTCTAGAGTCTAGACTAAAGTCGTCTAACTGGCAGAAAATGTAAGGGGAGGAAAGTTCTAAATAGCTTCTAAGGTCATCCAAATTTTTAAAAAAAATCTTTGGGAGGACAACTCTAATGCTCCTAGTTGCATGTCATTTTGAAGAATTTTCAGGCGAGGACCACCCCAAATAGTCTAGTTTCTGAAATAATAATATTTTAAAAATGTTGTCGGTGGAAGACCAATTCAATGAGTATCTTCTATAGGTATCTAATCATCGTTAAAAATTAAGGCGAGGATCACTCTAAATAGCTTTGAGGAGTATCCAAATTTCAAAAAATTCTAGGCGAGAAACACTTTAAATGGCTTCTAAAATAATATGTATTTTTTAAACATGGCGAAGACTTCTTATAGCTTCTATAGAGTGAACCATTTTTTCAAAAAATTGTTGAGGGAGGGCCACAAAAAATAGTTTATAAAATCTATCTGATTTTAAAAAAATTGGGGAGGATGACCAATGTTTAAAACATACAAGTGTCCTTGTTGGATTACCTTGGTGAGCTTGAAAACTAGTTCCTAGAATTTTTTTTATATTTGTATACTCTTAAAATGCAAACCTATATTACCAATAGCAACAATCAAGGCAATAAAAGCGTAAATAATGTTATTTTTATGTTAAAAACATTCTTAAGCATACTATATAAAACACTTAGTAGTCGAATGCAAACGTTTATAACATGTTTTATATTAATGTTTGATCCTGGCTTTTCTTTAAAAGTTATTTACAAATGTGAGACGTCATTCATTCACAAGTTTTCAAATTTGTGAAGTTACTGTTGGGAGTTAAGGTCATTCCAACCATCAAACTTTAACTGCAAAATTTTAGCAATACAGTTCAAGAGTTCTATGAGGTTAAACTTTCTATTTTATGTTTTTTGCGTTACATTGTTAAGACAAAGTAATTTATGTATGGAGCTGTAATCTAGTATAACCATACATCCATATGAGGTGTACAGATTGAAAAATTAGTAATAATAATAATAATATAAATATTTCATTCAATATACCTCAAATGAATGTTTAGTTATACTAAATTTCAGCCTTATATATTCATTATTTTATCCTAACAACTTACCCTAACAACGGTACACAAAAAGCATAGAGGTCCCCTTATAGACCAAATATTTATTTGTTCTCAAACTGGATGCATGAACAAACGCAGCCAATTGACAATGCAATATTTGCATAAGCACACTCATACAATAAGATAGATTGTTACATAAATATTTTGTATAAAAGAGCATTACAGTTCCGCATAAATAAATATATTCTGGTACAGAAACACGTATAATAAGTATCGTGGTTTTTCAAAGAGTATCATTGTTGACCAAGCTATGTCACCAGAATTTGTTTATTTTAATTATTTTGTCGCTGCTAGTTAGGCGATAATTTATTATTTGATTTTTAGCTTTGTTATTGCAATGCTAATGGATCCCCTTTAAGATAATCTTTAGTTTTTGTATTTGTTTATTTTTAGATTTTTCTCGTCTCCTTATACAAAATTCAATTCTTCTACCATGTCAAGAAGCTTTTTTTCTTATTATACACTGTCCATCCCCTATTTTAAAATTCCAAACTTACAATCTTTTATGGTTACTATGGGAGTCCTTTTACAAAATAGGCGAATTTAAATTTTCTTTCATTCCGAAAAAAAGATTTAGTAATAATTTTGGTTTGAGTGAAGCTAGTAAACCTCCTTCCCACACCTTTTCTAAAGGCTCCTTTCTAAATAGTAGATATTTAACACTTATTTTGCTATTGTAGTAATCCCTCAACAGTCCTGGCCAATTTTAAATTTCTGCCTCACATAGTATATATTTTTATTTACTTAACTCCCACTCCACATTTTTTATACATTTAAAATCTTTCTTTTATGGTTATTTGGAGTTGTTCTTATAACTTCTTACCAAATTTCAGTTTTCTACCAAACATAAGTGTTTTTTGTTTCCCTTTACCCTTCCTGTTTATCAAAGTCCAAATTAAAAATGTAACATTTTCAGGCCATAATATCAATTTTTTAGTGGTTTATTACTATTATAAATAGTTTTTGGAATTTGGAACCATCTATTCCCTTTTCTCTAATTCACTCAAAAAGAAATTTTTAATTTTTAGATTTATTTGGTTATTTGGAGTTTATCTGTTTGCCTTACCCCTCCCGCCCACATATTTCCTGGAGTCTCAACTAAAAATTCAAGGTTTTCATACTTTTATGATTATTTGGAATGGTTACTTTACCATCCAGACAAATTTTAATACTACCTCATCTAAAGAGTTTGTTTTTCTAACTATAGTCCCCCAGCCCTCTATCTCCAGTTCCTCATATTGAAATGTTCCATTTTTAGATTTTTCTGACTATATGGGGTTATCTTTCAACCTGCCAGCCAAGTTTCAGTTTTACAAATCATTTGGAAGTTGATTTTCTTTTCCAGACGGATCTACTTTCAGTTTTATATAAATAGATAATTATACACTTGTTAAAATTACGCAATTTACAATTCTTATGATTTAATCACCTTAAGCTTGATTCACACTGTAGACTTAAAATTTCTGTCTACCTATTTAATTTCTATTGTATGTGTTTTCATTCTCTTATTAATTTACAGACTTAATTATGATTCTTATTTATATAGTAGAGTGACTTTTTTTATCTGTAGTTATTTTAATTATTTCAATGTATACGTGTTTTATTTTTAATAGTCAAATCCTTAAATATCTCGTGTTCATTTTCAATCGTGTTTAATCAGCAACATACCCCTATAATCTGAAAAGAACTGGTGGTTCACAAGGTAACTTGTGGACGGCCCGCGACCACCAGGTTGCGCCCCCATTACAATATTATAAAACTTGGTCTCTGCAGAGCCACCGTCAAACCAGACTAGATGGGTTTGATGCCTTAACCTGAAGAAATGTATCCGCATTTGCGTGAAGAGTGTTTAAGTATCAAGCCAGATGGGCAGTAAATGTATCTGGAATAATACATCTGGTGAATTAAAATGTAACTAGCCACATAGGACAGTAAATGTGGCTCAGTATGTGGGTAAAGGGAGGGAGAGCACTTCTTCAAGGACGTGTCGCTGCTCGAATAGGCCGTAGTGCATTAAAAAGCTATAAAACAGATGTACAGTGGCTACAGGGGGTGATTATGTAGTAGAGAGATATTCTACTTTTACTGTCTTTAATGTGTTTACGCTGGATTAAAGTCACATTTTACTCTACCTTATAAGATGACCATGTACTGCGATTTTTGTACCAAGCGTTAATAATGATCGTTCAAAATATAGGCTATACCCCGATTTTGGTTAAAAAACGTTCTGGATTGCCTTTATTTCGTATCAGAATTATATTGTATAGTAGAATTTTGATAGGATAAAAGGCCTTCCATCCAGAATAGACTGCCTATTACCGTTTCAAAATACCCTTTATTCTACCAAAGCCTGCTTCAGGGGCGTGGATTACCACTAAAATGCTTCTGTTTCCATCCCTACCCCATTATCGTGATTTATCATATATGGGTATAAATTGAACAGGTAGTAAGAAGGCGTGATGACTCTGGTACTAAATAAGCCCTTCCGAAACGAGCTTCCTACCAAAATCATGCTATACACTTATTGCTCGTCTCGCCGTTGCTTTCATTAAATCAGACATCTGGCCCTCTATCGAATATTGTTCATCCCTGTTCCACATGACAATCGGAATACCTATCCAGTCTGAGTGAAACTGTTTACTGTGCCAAACAGCTTGGAACGAGTACTATGCCCGTCTTATGTTCCGATAGCTCTACACATTAGGTTATCTCCGCTTCAACAAGCACAAACGGCACCTGCCAGTGTTTGGCAATTCCCAGGTACAAGAAATTAATATATCCTCTCAAAATATGTTGCCGCATACAGACGCGGGCACGACTTAAACAGACCGATATAGACAGGAAGTAACTTTTTTTTTCACAACCATAAAAGTAGCTAAGATAATTTTAATATATTTTACGTCAAATAATGCGATCTGAAACTGTCACTTTTCACGTGTTTTATTAATAATAAAAAATAATAAAACCAAAATAAAATATTATCAATAATGACCTACCCGCTTCAATAGCCGCACTGTCTAAGGCGTCACTCTAACAATAGACCGGTCTGTCGATCAAGGGGAATCGTTTTTTCCTAAACGATTTTCCAATCTCCCTCCACACAAATGCAGGTACACTTTATCTAGATCTAACCTTACTCATCGCAAACCCATTATAGTGTAATTATAATATAGGCAAAACAACCGAACGGGTAGTATGATAGTCTGCTAAAAACAACAACGGGAAATTGTTTGTTTTATAAAGGTTTCTTTCCGTGTGAATCCTACTAGAGGTTTTTCACGTAATCTTTGTAGATACATAATTACACGTTTCACTCTATACGGACCTACACCCATTTTCTTACGAATGAACATATCTGAAAACAATAAAAAGTTAATATACCTACCATACTCATACGTCAAGTCGTGTGATCGTCAACTGTCACTTTTTATAGTTATCAATAACTATAAAATAGCTCTAAATACAATAATAAAAATATATCAATCTTGACAAAAAAAATATCCATGTATAGTTTTGTTAAAGTTATTATTATTATTATTAATAGCACCGCGTCTTACAACCCGTTCGGGTTATACGCACTTACACTAATGTGTAATGGTAGGGTGATTGTGAGATGAAATGAAGGACCTACAGTTTAACGTGGAATCCGAACCACGGGAGGCCTGGCATTCCCCACATTCACAAGATGCCTTGTCAGAGGTGAAAGAAGGGTTTGGTAATCAGATAAATCTTTGCCGCGACCGAGGATTGAACCCCGGCCGCCAGCACAGAAGTCTGACACCTTACCCCTATTAAAGTTATTGAATTTTACACAAAGTACATTCAAAGTGGGAATGTGGCGAATACGAGTTAAGGTCAGTAATTTTGAAGTTTTTGCGTCAAAACTTTTTTTTTGTCAAAAGAAATCTAGTATTGATCCAAGAGAAACAGAGTTTAATTTCATTTGAATGATTACCTCAAAAGTTGTTAAATATCTGTCAAAGGTGTCCTGGAATTTAATGTCAACTTTTTCTCTTCATTTAAAATGTTTCTCATCTAATGACGCTATGCTCATGACAGCTGTTCAACAACTGTTAAGAAAATTAAGCTACGTGTTTCTTTTGGAGAAATCTTTTATTTATTTTGGATTAAAAAATGTTTTACTTATAAAAACTGAATTTTTATCGCATTCTTTATTCCTACACTCCTACCTTAAGGTTTTAAAATGGGTTGCAAATTAATTCTGAAAATATTCGCACTGATGGCTGCGTGATCTAAGACGTTAGACTCACATCCATCAAAGTGGTCTTTGACGTGGAGTTTTGGCTTTGAACCTCAGCCGAATCCATACCAACAAGGTTCCTCAATTCCAGCCCCTACATCTAAAATTATACTCGTGTGTTAAAACGTACTAATTAAAATAAACAAATTTTGGAACTAAATCAAGTTCAACCTTGATAATGCGTCTCTATGACCTGCAGCGCCATTGAGCTTGACGTTCATGCTCGGTTAGTAGCCGAGAGGTTGTGGTTCGCTTCTGATCTCGGCATAAAGTCGAATGCTGGTGTATTTAACGTATTTCTAGAATGTAAAATTTTTATATATTTAATGTATAATGTACATTCCATTTACCATAACTAATACATTCTGGCATCACCCTATAGGTTACACCACCGTGGAGCCACTCAAGGGAAGCTTTCAGGGTAAACTGAGGGTACATTCTGAACTCCTAATCACTAATGAAAAATATAAACTTTTAGAATCGCAAAATCACAGCTTGTGAATGTGGGGAATGCCAGGCCTCCACCGTGGTTCGGATTCCACGTTAACCTGTAGGTCCTCCATTTCATCTCACAATCACCCAACCATTACACATTAGCGTAAGTGTGTACAACCCGAACGGGTAGTAAGACGCGGTGCTAATAATAATAGTAATAGAATCGCAAAATTATTCGCGCATATTGATTGTGACAGGTCAAAAGAGTTTTGAAAGAAATGGCATTGGAATACCTTGCCGGCTACTACGGTGTGCCAGAATATAAATCAGCCTACTTTCCAGCTTCAAACAACGCTCTGAACACTTCAGATATGTCTTAGGTTGAGCAAAGATAGGTCTAGGTTTAATTAAATTAGGGTTTTTAGCACCCTATTACCCATTCGGGTTATACGCTTATGTACTAATTACGCTAATGGGTTATATATTAGCAGGGTTGAATTTAGATGCAAGTGTGCCCGCATTTGTGTGGATAGTGTGGGAAACCATTCGGGGGAAATCGCCCTCAGTACACCCGACCGAGTTCGATCCATGATATCCCCGTCATCTGAAGTGTAGTCTATTGCGAGAGTAGCGACTTAGACCATGCGGGCATCGAAGCGGGTTAGATTATATACAATTAGATTCAACTTATGCAGGTTGGTACGTGATATGGCTTGGTTTGGGGGTCAGGTGTCGAATGCCGACCGAGTGTACTAGGGGTGTTTTTCTCCACTCCCCAAGCAAATAGAGGTACGTTTTTCAAAATTCTACCTTTATCATCCCCGCCACAGTAGCATAATTATTAATATATGTATGCTTAGTTATTTAAATGGCCATCCTTGAAAAGATGGATTCTAAACCCTCCCCCTCACCACGTAATAAAATAATGACCCCCCACTTACCTTTATGTAATTTAAGGACGACCCCTAGTCCGAACAGATAAGGACATACTGTGAATGATATTTCTTTAGATTAATCTGGGTTAGTTTGGGTTGAGTCTAAGAAAATACACTTAAAGTTTCAAACTAAACAAAAGCTTCATCTTCACCACCTTTAATGCTTCCAATTCGTGAAAGTTATGTTTTTGATTACCTACAATTTTCACTTTGTCTTTTTACTTTTGTAATTTCGGACATTGATTAGGTTAAAATTCTTGTTTCCATCCTGAAGTCCTCTACGTCCACGGCGATGCTCCCCTCGCTTCATCAAGGACGTTGGGCAGTACATGACGTCGTCGTTCGACGCCCAAGCTTATTGCATACATCTCGCTTCTCGCTTCGAATCTGAATCTTCTCGCTTACTATGTGGCCATCGTATAAAAAACTGTCGTAAACAATTTATATGTTTTAAAAGAAGACGCAAATAAACTAGATGTGGAAAGGAAGAGTGGGAGGGGAGGAGAAAATAGTACGGCTTTGACGTCACCGCTCATTCATGTTTTTTTCCTAAGGGGAAAGGGGGGAGTGGAGGAAGAATTGAAGATTCCACTACTAGTGATGCAGTAAATAACTTTTATATGCGGCCGTTTGGTTTGCTGTTAAGTTTAATCTCCGGCGGTTTTATTGGTCCGTGGGAAGACTAGTGAAGGAAATGAACGTGTACAGTGGGATTTAAAAAAGAAAATACTATTTTTTACAGCTATATAATTTGAGTAAAACCATTTCTACATACTTTTACATAGTCATGTGATCTGCAACTGAGACTTTTATAAGTACAGTAGCCCTATGGCTTCTTTGGTGCTGACTGACAGCTCACAGCTAAAAGCTTTGAAAAGTTACCAGACCAAATTATGTGTCCCTACGCCGAACCATATGATCTGCAAAAATGTGTGTTTAGCAGCTGTCAGTCAGCACCAAAGAAGCCACGGGGCTACTATACTATCAATATCAACCAAATAACATCAGTAATAAATTTAAATAGTATGTTGAACGCTTTTCTTTTTCTAATACGGTAGCTTACAAAATTAATATATTTTCGCCCCGACCTATAAAAAATTAGTGACACATTTCAATAATATTTTTAACAGTTCACTTTATGTACATTTTCCATATTAAATTTAAACTTCTTAAACAGCTATAAAACTTCAATATCTTCCCTTTGACTAAGTTAAAATTTTATATTACGGATACAGTGTTTATATTTATACATTTTAATACAAAAGTCTAAATTGTGATACTGATGAAAAGATCTCAAGAGTTTGCCGAAACTGAACTGTTTATGTGACCCTGATTCTGAAAAAGTAGCTCTGAGGACGTTGCTTACCTATGACGTCACTGCAGATCGAGAAAGGGTTGTCCATGCTAATGCAAAAGGGAGTGCAAGTATTTTACAGTTTTTATAGCATTACATTTTTTGGCCAAAATAAATCAAATATCTCTCCAGTAGCAACATAGAGTTTAGTTTTCTGCACATGCTAATATCAAAAGATCTTGAATATATGTCAAGGGTGTCCTGGAATGTTGTAAACACATTTTCTCTTTATTTAAAATGTTTTGACAACATTCCAGGACATCTTTGACAGATATCCAGATCTGTTGATATAAGCATGTGCAGAAAACTAAACTATATGCTGCTACTGGAGAGATATTTGATTTATTTTGTCCAAAAAAAAATGTAATGCTATAAAAACTGTAAAACTACTCGTACTCCCTTCTGTCGCACCTTAATGAATTCACGCTTTAGTCTGCTAGTTTTAGAGATATGTAACGTTGAAACAAAAACCATACAGTACATTCTTAAATAATTATTCTTAAAATAGTCCTACAGTGTCACACAATGATAATTTTTAACCTAGAGTAGTTTTTTTGTAAACGTATTTTCTTATAAATCATCTACAGCTTAGTCACGAAGATTGCTAGGCGTCTTCCTGCCAGGATGTAAAGTAAAAAAGTTCGTGAAAGCATATGTCTATCTAGAATAGGAAACAAGAAAAAGGTAGAACCTAGTAATTTAAAAAAGAGCAATTCAATGTTTTCAAGGTACAAATAGTATAATGACTGTGTAAACTTGTCAGAGGAAGAGGGGAAGTGTTATTGTATAAACAAGAGTCCTCGCAGGGTGAACTGCTAATTTTCTTCCCTCTCCATTTCGTATTTTGGCGCCTTTGTGTTATAATGCTTAAACTGCATAGGCGTGTAAAGTTAAGATGCGGCCCGCTTCGCAAAATAGATTCGTCGAAATCTCTTAGTGAACAGCGTCGTTAAGTGGAATTGTGCATAGGAACATTATATATATCTTCTAAACAAAACTGATTCTAGTGGTGTTTCAATTTTTAGTTCATGTTTATTTCCTTTAAAAACGGTTTTAACTGATGAAATTAGATGTATCAAACTTTCCAAACCTATTAACTGAAATTAGATGTACCAAACTTTCCAAACCAATTAACTGCCAGTGTTGGGTTTTTTATATTTGATTTAACTTGCTATAGATGAACGTATATAAATATTTCAATACGGTCGAATGAATACTTTCTAAGCTATTAAATAGTTACTACTAAACATAAAAATTACATTTTTATACAAGCGTTCGTTTTTTACCTATTATCTTTATGTGTATTTCAAATTAATGGTGGATAAGTTATGAACCATGAGATATTTGGTTTTTGCCTTTAGTAGGTCGGGTTTTAAAAATAGTTTAACGAACATTTCATGGTGTTCATAGGTTTTAAACATCACTTCGCATACAACATTTTTGCGCGGATATACCATAACCTTACAAAACTCGTCTAGTTCGCTTTGCTGATGAGCTTGTCAATCGACATTCGAATCCTATCCGTACGTATTCAGGGTATCCACCCCCTCCCCCCAAACGGCATCTTACTCTTCCTCCACGTAAATGAGGGTACATTTAATTTTTAAGATTCTCCTCCCAACACCATTAAAATGCGAAAACATCGGCCGAGTAGTACGACGCGGTGCAAACATTTAAAATAATTGCGTGTTTAGCTTTCTAATATCCATCCTGGCTAGTAGCATATTTACACAATTGAGGAAGGTAGAATATAAAGGAAGTGTATCACCATTTGCACAAATTCGGGTACAGTTCCTCTAATCTGCTTTAGTGTACTTATTATAATCATATGGTAAAATAAGAAGAGGGACTTTAATCTTGTTAAAAGTTTGTATATTTTTATTGTACGCCTGTTTAGTGTAAAAATAGGTGTTGCCAGAAGGGTGTTCGGGACTACACTTCTGCGCCACTCACGTTAATGACGTCACTTTTTGGACAAACCACCGTGCTTGGTAATCAAATCAACGCCACTACCATTTCACTCCCAAACCGATGGGGCCCTCAGCACCATTTTTACATGCCAGCCAAACACCTTCAGTTTGGGTTACCAGATTCAAAAATGAAAAAAGGAGGACAATATATTTTGGAAATCAGTTGAAATGGAGAACATTTTTTAATAAAACAAAATTTAAAATATCAACTTTCATTACGAAAGAAAACATCAAGGTCAACATTAAAATAATCTTATTGCATAGGGTTGATACCGCCTATATAGGCATGACCGCATGGGTATCTAGTAACACTTTTAAAATGGTCACGCCTTGCTACCACCGAGATTCAAACCCTGACTTTTTCGTCACTAGCGATAAAGTATTTTGCAAGTTTTGAATAACACCATCAATTAGTACCAGCATAAAATATAAGATTAAGCAGTCATTTAATTAAATGGTTGTGTTGACTGAGTGAACACCTTTAGTCCATTTAGAGCAGGGATTCTCAGACGGTGTGCCATGGCAAGAGTTTTAGGGGCAAAATGTTAAGAAAATATATTACCACAAAATAATAAAAATAAAGAAACAAAAGAAAGTTTTGTCTTGGTGTTTCTCTGAATTATACGTGCCATGGCAAACGATGTGGTGCAATAATTGTTTCGCTTTTAATGACTTCATAGTATTAATTTTTAGTGATCTCACATTGTGGTTGGTTAGTGTGCAGGTATATATTGATTTACAAAGCTATTTTACACTATATTTAGCTATTACATTCAGTGTTCTTGTTATTATTTATATATTTCAATTAACTCAGAAAGGGATTAAGTGAAAACGCATAATTTAATTTTAAATTGTTAAAAAATTCAAACACTTAAATTTTTTAGTATGCTACACTGATACATTCAACTTTGGACAAAACAAAACACCCACGAAAATCTTTACAAATTCTAATACCCTTCACAAAGGTTCCACTAGTCTAGAAAAAATAGTCCCTAATTTATAGGCCACAAACACATTTATTTTGTAAACTTTATTCTAGTAGTCTACTGGGTGACCTGGCGGTCTAGGGGTAAGGTGCCAGACTTCTATGCTGGCGGCCGGGGTTCAATCCTCGGTCCCGGAAAAGATTTATCTGATTACCAAACCCTTCCTTCACCTCTGACAAGACATCTTGTGAATGTGAGGAATGCCAGGCCTCCACCGTGGTTCGGATTCCACGTTAAACTGTAGGTCCTTCATTTCATCTCACAATCACCTTACCATTACACATTAGCGTAAGTGCGTATAACCCGAACGGGTAGTAAGACGCGGTGCTAATAATAATAATAATAATAATAATAATAATAATAATACTAGTCCACTAGTTCAGGCTATCCATATTTAACTGCACTATTGTGGTAGGATTGAGGAGGCTAGAATTGAGTGGAGATTTACCCGAATTTGCTTAAAGGAAAAAAGGAAAACAGGTCGGGATTCGAGCCCAAGCCTTCCCGTCACCATGAAACCGGACAAAGTGATCTTAAAGTTTATTCCGCGTGCTCACCGATACGGATAACAAGTCGGTTATTCTAAATATAATTCACAGTCAGTTTTCACTATATTGTATCTATATGTAATAGAGACTTGTAATAAATAAATTGGTGCAGAGGGTCGAGGATCTAACCCCGGGACATTTGCGCACACCTAGCCCTCCCTGGCTGGTTCTCACGTTCCCCAGCCCGTGCCCGAGAGAGTGTGTGTGAACTCGTAACAACCTCTCACGCTGTCATCCACAAGGAGAATGGGAAGGGGCACGGTGCTGGCAGAACGCCAACCAGGTTAGTCGGTGGGGAACGTGTTGACGACCGCCATTTGACTCTTTGTGAGGGGGAGGGGGGTTGCTCCTGAACAGACTACTCACTCGCTTCGGTGATCTAACGTTCTGACGCGTCACTCTCGGAATAGAATGGACGGAGAGGTAAGGGTTCGAATGTAGAGGGTGGTTTTTCATCAAAAGTTTCCTAATCTTCCTCCGCGCATGTGCGGGTACATTTCCTTTGAATTATCTCTTACTCATTCCTGCAACATAAAATAAAAGACCCGGTTTCCACTCTCCCTCCGTGCAAATTAAGGTGCATTTCCTCTAAATTAAGCCTTCCTAACCCTAAACCATTTGTTTATTTTGCACCACGTCTTACTACACGTTCGGGTTATACGCTTAAGTACTAATTAAGCTAATGGTTTAGGAATTGGGAGAGTTGAATTTAGAGAAAGTGAAACCGCATTTGCGTGTAGGGAGAGTGGAACACCACCCCCAGTTCCCCAAGCGAGATGCGAACCTCAATCTCCCTGTCCTCGGCAGCCGAGCTCAACACGAAACTAGCGCGTTAGCTAACTATGCCACCGAGGTGGGTAAAACCATTAATGTAATTAATACATAGGCGTATAACCCAAACGGGTAGTAAGTCGCGGTGCTAAAAAAAAGCGTTGTAGTTGCAATAAACTTCAACGCGGCTTAAGGCCAAAACTATTATTTTTTAATTCAAACACCGGCCGCTAAAGTCTTATAAACTACTTCATGCTAGGCAATTTTGACATTTGCCAGCGCGTCTAACGGTGCGGGTATTATTATTTATTATAAGTCGGAGAAAGTTGTATTAAGCCTGTTGCCAGGACGCTGGTGAAATGGTTTCAATCTTCTTAATAGCCTCTCGGTTCCCATCACCGGTGACACCCATCTATAATCCAACAATTGTATTTGAGTTTTTGCTTGGGATATTTTACAAATGCAGATCCATCAGCAAACGACTCACAGCTATAGAAGGATTCTGGTAGGAAGGACTATATCTGACAGGTACAAAATGTTACTAAAACTATTTTTACTTCAAATCACGTTATCTAAAGATGTCATTTTTGATAGATATATTGTAAAATGTTATCTTCTTTTATTGCGCGTAATGGGGTAGAGATGAAGGTAGCATTTTAGGAGACATTATCCGAAGTCGCATGGCGAAAGAGTAAGAAACAGTTTAGGGAAAACCACACATAGTACAACCGAACGGGATTAGAACAGTGATCTCCCCGTCGTGTGCAGGCCAGTCTAGCACGAGAGTGACTCGTGATGATAGATACCATGTTAAAACCCCAGAGTGCACTGTTAAATGTTTACGGCAAAAAAGGGGGTAATCCTTTATTCCTGCCAGTAGCCTAATGTAATTCTCGCAATGAACTAGACTGCAGATGACTGGGATACCGAGATTCGAATCCCGGATAAATGTACTAAGCTTGTTTTTTCCCCCCTAAATGGTTATCAATTTTTCCTTCACGCAAATTCGGGTACACTTCTTTTTAATCCACCTTTTCATAACGAGTACATTAGCGCAATTTATAAATTATATGTATAACCCAGATGGGTAGGTTTTTTTAGCACCGTATCTTACTACCCATTCAGTTTATAGATAGGTATATGAATTACGTTAGTGAGCTAGGGATAAGGAAGGTTAATTTAGAGGAAGTGCACCAGCATTTGCGTGGAGGAAGCGTGGAAACCTATTTTAGGAAAACCTCCCTAATTATACCCGACCGGAATTCGAACCCCGATATCCCTGTCATCAGCAGTCTAGTCTAACACGAGAGTGGCACCTTAGACCATACGGCCAACGAGGTAAGTAAAGGACGGGTAGTAAGGCGCGGTGCAACAAAAAATAAAACTCCGTTTGACGCCTCAGTTATCTCAGAAGAGTTTCGAACTCGGTAGCCAGCCAGCGGATATTCTTACAAAACCAATTGCAATGGTTTTACACTCGCCAGGCCCGTAAAATGAAATTGGATCAGTCAGGGTAATATAGTTTACAAGTATAACAGTGATTTGTATAGGAAGCCCACTTTCGACCACCAACATCAATTGAAAGTCGCTGATATTTGGCATTCTAGAAATTTGTCTTATTCGATGTATTAATCATAAAGTTCATTTAAAAAGTTATCGAAAGCTTCCAATAAATAATACTTCCTTACGGATTACCATAAATATGGTAATAATTCGTATCTTTGTTGGGTATAATTTTAAAGCTCCTCAGTAGACCTTTGAAATGAGCCAATTAGGGAACCTCTTTATTCAATAGTATTCAAGTTATAGGTTCCTTAGTAAAGTTCCCGTGTCGCCAAATACATCATATTTTTAAAGTTTCAGCTATTTATTTATTTCACCAAAACCATAAAAGATGGATAGAAATAAAAAATATAAAAATTCATTAGACAATAAGAACATCATACAAAATAAAACTTTATTGTGATGATTTAACAAGGAATGACAGTAATTATTATTTCTCTTCAAATTATAAACTAAACAAACTAATAAGTAATAATATAAATACAATATTGTAATCGCAGTACAAGTCTCCAGTTTTCAAATAACGGGCTTCCTATGAAAATCAGGTACTTACTGAGGTTTAACACGGAAATAACCTAAGGCTGTAAAGTCGTATTTTACACAGTTCTAGAACGAGTTATATTAACAAGTCTTTTACAGTTATTCAAGTTTTACCTCAAGGCGCAGAACTCTATTAAAAAGCTTAAAGCAGTAAACTTAAAAAAAAAAGTTTTGTAGACGACTAAAACGTAGTCAATGTCCTGTAAGCCTACATTGGTGGCTAGGTTGGCTAAGTGGCGGGTTCATAGAGTATGGGCTGCCGACGTAGAGAAGATCAGGAATCAAATCATGACTGGGTGCATTGAGGGTGGTTTTTACAAGTGGTTTCCCACTTTCCCTCTTCGAAAAATGCGAAAACATTTCCTTTGAAATATTTCTTCCTCGACCCTATACTATGAACTAAAGGGGTTACTGGCAACACCCACCGACCACTAGGGCTTTTCTCCTGATCAAGCTTACCCTAACCTAACCTAGCATTAATAATCCTGTATGTAATTTAGTTAAATTAAGACTAACGAGGCTGAAAGAACCTTCAACCTACGACTGATCGGGCCCCCTCTATTATTAAATTGGGGGGGGGGGCATAAAATGGCGTTTCCACAATCTGAACTCCTTGTATATCAAAAATCTCATGTTCGCTTGATCAGGACTGTTCGTAATCAGGCCACCAGTAAGATGCGGTACCGAAAAAAAACCCGAATCAAGCGGCATAAACGTCATCTAAGTCAGCAAAAAAATCTGTTCATAAAACTGAACTGATTTTCAAACACAAAGTCCCGAACCATAATAACAAAATAAATAAATTGTTAATAATGATAAACTATTTTTATTGGTGAAATGTTTTATATACCTTTTCTTCCAATTAGAGAGCATTATTATAAAAGCATGCGCGCGCAAGCTTTTTTTTAAATATATATATATATATATATATATATAGAGAGAGAGAGAGAGCTATGGAGGAGGGAGGGGGAGAGAGAGTAAAGAGGGGGTGGTATGAAGAACAAAGTGACGGTTACAAGCGTTTGTCCGCGTATAACCAGACCGGGCGGTAAGGCCCGATGATAAAAAAAAATAAGTAGTTGGTAAAACTACAAACTACTTGGTCACGCAATCTATGGCGTCAATGTGTGTCTGAAAGAAGGTCGAATGCCCCGGGAGGTAGTAGTCTTCCACGTGTGATTTATGATGTTAGTTCACTACCTAATACACTACCTTCCCCATCGCGAATCCTTATATTATGGCGTTAATAGGCTTACAACTGCCCCCCCACCTATCCCCAAACAAATGCACCCTTTAAAGTCTATACTCTATTCACGGTAGGAATTTCTCTCTGGAAGGTCTTTTTTCTTACCAACATCCTACTATATAATAGATTTCTGGTAGGGAAAAAGGCCTTTCAGAAAACAATTCCTACGCTGAACAGACTTTACATTCCTCATCTCTACCCAATTTGTGTTAGTATGCTAATAGCCCCTACGACGTGTAACACGGGACGAGGAACCTTAAGGGTTGATTTTTTTTAAATTTCAAATTTCACATGACTTATCTAGGTTCTGCAATATATATATATACACACACATACATTTTCCTGGTATTTTATATGCAAAACATCAAATTAAGAATTCTCGCTATTTTTATCTTGTTGTATAAAATTCTTGAGACAAGAATTATCAAAGGTAAATATGCCAGTGTTTTTCTTTTTCAAAATCTCTTCAGATGGAGATGAAACTAACAGTTAGTGGAGAGTTTTGTTCTTCTACAGTTCAATTTTAATAAAAGAGCCTTTTAGAAAATACAAACTTTTTTGTGACAAACATTGATAACATTTTGCTCTAATTAATAGTGTGCTGGTGACCTGGTGGTCTAGGGGTAGGTGTCAGACTTCTATGCTGGCGGCCGGGGTTCAATCCTCGGTCCTGGCAAAGATTTATCTGATTACCAAACCCTTCCTTCACCTCTGACAAGACATCTTGTGAATGTGAGGAATGCCAGGCCTCCGCCGTGGTTCGGATTCCACGTTAAACTGTAGGTCCTTCATTTCATCTCACAATCACCCTACCATTACACATTAGCGTAAGTGCGTATAAACCGAACGGGTAGTAAGACGCGGTGCTGCTAATAATAATAATAATAATAATAATGTGCTATTTTCTGTATTGATGATAACCATCAAAGGTGACAGCTGCGGATCATATGACTTTAAGTATGATTATGTGAAAGTTGATCTAGTAACTATACTATTTGTAAGATAAATGTCCATTTGAAAATCGGACTAAATTTTTTCTTTTAATTAACGCAAATTATTTTGCATTACAATGACTTTTTATTTTAATTACTTTTACTAGTTTCACCCCTTGTTTTACCGGTGCGTTTGCACCCTACCCTTATTAATCATCAAGTTAGTCATCTCAAAAGTGGTGAAGCTTTAAACTGAATATTTTAATCTTATCTAGTTTCATAAGTTGAATAGGGTGAATAACCTCGTTATGACAACAGACTGTCTGTCACACGTGCTTGATACTTCTTGCTAGTTATACAATTTCAGTGAGAAGAATAAACGTGTACACGTGACACATCAGTCTTAGACCTAACCAGATATAAAACTGCATCGACCAAAAAAAAAGGACATCAAAGTGATCACCGGTGAAAATTTATTGCACCTACGCAAGGGTCACTTCCAACATTTTAATGGGCAGTTTCATATGTCGTGAGAAAAAAAAGAGAGAGAGAGACATAGTATTATGCAACACATTGTTTTGTTTATAGTGTGTTTTGACTAGAACCCGATCAGCTGTGTTACGCTGGGTGACCTTGAGACACAATGCCACACAATGTCAACACACCGAACTGATATTGTGTGGCTTTAATTGCTTTCGATAGTTCGCTAGACTGACGCTGTAATCACGCGGGATTTATTATTGCAAGTGAATCTCAGGCTTGCAGCTCAACAAAATATGCTTTTGACATTCTCGAAACTAAAAAACGGTCGATCAAGCTCCGGTCCCGGATTCCAAGAAGAGAGGCTTAGGGCGAGTTATCCCACGTCATTTTGAATGATTCATTGAGAAAATAAATACAAAACGAACGTCTGAACACTCATTTCACTAGAATGAACCATTATTTAACACTTTTATTATAAGTGAAAAGGTGGTCTACTTTTTTTCGTTTTTTATGACCGTTATTGAAATGCATCAAATTCGCAAATTGTGTACTTAATTTTGAGGAAAAATACAACTTACAATCATTTCAAAGACCTAACTATAGTAGAATTATATTTGGCTTGGGCTTTTTGAAAGTAGGTACAAGCTTTATTTTTTGCGGTAAATATTTTTTTAGCACCACGTCTTACTATCCGTTCGGGTTATACGCTTATGTACTAAATACGCCAATGGTTTTAGGGATTATAGGATTATATTAATAGAGGGTGTACTCACATTTGCGTGGAGGCAGAGAGTAAAATCATTTTGGAAAACCACCCTCAGTAAACCCGACTGAGATTCAAACCTCTATCTCCCCGTCAACGGCAGCTTAGGCTACTGGATGAGTAGCGCGTTAGACCACGCGGCCACCGAAACTGGGTCAATAATAATCAATTTTATATCTCATTTATAGTTATTGAGAATATATATCAAAATGACAGATGCAGATCACATAACTTGACGTTTGAATACATGAAAGTAGATCTAACAATTTTTTTTTTTATATATTCAGAGAAAGTTATTCTATTAAAATTGGACTATAAAATAAATAAAAAAGGAGTTATTTCCTTTGTGTTGAAGTATGGTTTTATTATAAATAATTATAGGACAAAGGTGACCTGGCGGTCTAGGGGTAAGGTGTTAGACTTCTATGCTGGTGGCCGGGGTTCGATCCTCGGTCCCGGCAAAATTTATCTGATTACCAAACCCTTCCTTCACCTCTGACAAGACTTCTTGTGAATGTGAGGAATGCCAGGCCTCCACCGTGGTTCGGATTCCACGTTAAACTGTAGGTCCTTCATTTCATCTCACAATCACCCTACCATTACACATTAGCGTAAGTGCGTATAACCCGAACGGGTAGTAAGACGCGGTGCTAATAATAATAATAATATAGGACAAACACAGAAGCTTCGGCCGTTAATTAACTACTTCTAGAGGTATTACAATTACACAATTATACATTTTCTCCTCCACAGAAAATCAAACCAAGGTCCTTTAGAACAGTGGTTTTCAACCTGGGGTAAGCAAAGACATCTTAGAGAATAAGATTATTTTTTTTAATAAGATAAATAGTGTAAAGTGACTATAGTCAGAGTCAGATTTAAGGTTAGCACCAAAAGATCCGGACGTAAAAACATGCGATCTTTATTTTCTAGATTTAGATTGTAGAATATGTATATCTTGCATTATGCACCAACAACTTTGGGAATATAAAGTCGAAGAAAAAATTATATCTGGGGACACGGGAAAAAATAATTGAATACCAATACCTCAGAAGACATGCTACCGAGTAACAACAAACGAGTTAAATTATTATTATTATTATTATTAGCACCGCGTCTTAGTACCCGTTCGGAATATACGTACTTACGCTAATGTGTAATGCTAGGGTGATTGTGAGATGAAATGGAGGACCTACAGTTTAACGTGGAATCCGAACCACGGTGGAGGACCTGGCATTCCCCACATTCACAAGTTGTCTTGTCAGAGGTGAAGGAAGGGTTTGGTAACGAGTTAAAACTTAGGGCGAAAGGATGAGAACAAGTTAAGGGGCAAATAAGGTACACTTGACGTTTGTTTGGAAGGGCGTTGAAGAACAACAACAAAAATCAATTCTCAAGGGTTTTCAGTCAAGATTGAAATCAAGCCAACTTGAGTGAGTCAGGTACGATCCCACCCAACCGGTCTAACTGGCTAAAAATAAATTGAAAATACAAAACTATTCTAAATGTGATATTCATTGTTATAATTATAGTCTTATTTTGGTTGGAATAAAAGGTTAGACAATTCAAACCTATTTATTTGCACCAACATTAATAACATTTTAATATATTATTTATGTTATTTAATTTTTTAAGTAGTGATAATGTATATCAAAATTGACAGCTGCCAAATGTATGAATATATTAAAATTGTTTTAATAACTTTACTAACTACCAGACACTGTTCTTCCTACCAAAATCAGGGTATAGCCCTACATACAAGTCACATTAAATAAAGTGAAAAATGAAATCAGGGCTTTGTGTGGCAATGCTCTAGCAATGAACCATACTGGCTCATATAGCATCAAAAGCCACATTTCACTCGTTTTAAGTAGTGCGTCTTTATAATATATCATACCATATTATGTGGTAACCAGTATTGGGGGAAAATACAAGTTTTTTAATCAGTTTTTTTAACCAGGGTATTTGGTTTAAGCCAGGTTTAATCTCAAATTTTTAGTTAAATTAATTTAAACAGTGGGTTCTTAATCACTATAAATGCCTGTTCTCAAATGAGAGTGGGGCTATTATTATTATCATCATCGTCATCGCATCTTACTATCCGTTCGTGGTATACGCACTTACGCTAATGTGTAATGGTAGGGCGATTGTGATATGAAATAGAGGACCTACAGTTTAACGTGGAATCCGAACCACGGTGGAGGCCTGGCATTCCACACATTCACAAGTTATGATTAATACAAGTCTTGTCAGAGGTGAAGGAAGGGCTTGGCTATCAGATAAATCTATGCCGGGACCGAGGATTGAACCCCGGCCGCCAGCACAGAAGTCTGACACCTTACCACTATACCGCCAGGTCACCAAGTGGGGGTAAATAATACTTTTGAAGGGCGTGCATCGTGTTCAAAATTATATTTTACTAATGAATTAAAAGTTGAATCGCCTTGTAATGAGGATTCGCTTTTGAAAGGGTATTTTCCAAGTGTTATTATCTTTGTTATTGTCATGTTCTATGATGGGAAGGACGGTAATCTGTGACTTCCGATAAAATGTATCAAGTAGCATGGACGTATAATAGTGTTAAGTCATATTAGTAAATATCCCAACCATCCTAAACTAATATTAATGCAATATACAACACCATGGAATGGTTCGGTACTCATTAAATTCATTTAAAATAGATTAACGAATGATTTAATTAGGCTGAATAAGTACACTTTTACCAGTAATTGAGATTACCCTTAATTACTCACCGATGCGAGTCTTGAAAATAATTAAGTTTAGTTAATTATCAATACTATCACTTTGTAATCATTTGCAACTAACTCAGCTTTTTAATGGCTTGCCTTCCACTTCCAACCCCACCCTACTTTCCCCTCTCCGACAAAGGTTTGAAAATTATTTGAAATGATCCTCCTTCCCAGTTTTTGAAAATTATATTTATTTTAAAAACTAATTGGAGTAGTAATGCCCAACAGTTTTTTGAAATTTATATGCATTCCTAAGAGAATTTGAGTGGTCCTTCCTCAACAAATTTTTGAAAATTGGATGCCTCGAGAAACTATAAACCCTCTGAATTTAAAAAAATAATAGATGCCTCTATAAACTACCGTTTAAAGTGATCTCCCGATTATTATTTTTTACATTTAAATTTCCTTCAACGCTGTTTAGTTCATAATAATATAGTTCATAGTAACCTTGATATTTTCCGACAATTATGCTTCTATTAACTATTTGAAGTAGTCTTCTCAAGCAATTTTAAAAACATTGTATGTCTTTAGATGCTGTTTGGAATGATCCTCACCTGGATATTTTTGAAAATTGGATGCGTTTAGAAAACAATTATTGGTGTTGTTACCCGATTTTTTTTAATGTATATATATTTATATATGCACACAGAGTAAAAACTCTAATAAACTAAATAATGGGTGTTAAACCCGTTCGTATAAGGATACTTTTGGATATGAAGTTAATACCCCTCTGAGGAGATGAAAGGTAATAAAAATTATCAATTATATAACATACGTAGTTACAGCAAAGGTTTTTTTTATATGTAAAAACAGCATTTAAATAAATGGTTATTTAATATAACAAAGTTAAATACACGGTAAGACTAAATTTATTGATTATTTTTTTAAATGAGTCAGATTTGCTGTTACTCTTTTTTTTCGATTTGTATATCTTTCCAAATAAAGGTTTTATAGACGTAAAGCCTTTATATGGCAGTTCAGCTACCGAAAAAATATACAAACAAACACGCTGTTAGCCGTTTATGATATGAGAAGTCTGGATATGGGTGGTTTTACTGAATATATAAAATGCATCCGGAATCTATGTGGAGTGGTTTTCCACAAAAAAAAATATTAATTCCTCTAGAAACTATTTGGAGTGGTTCCTACCTGGCACATTTTTTAAAGATTGAATACCTTTAAAAGTCATTTGCAGTTTGATACGTAAGTCTTTTAGCTTCATATTCGAGAATATCTGGTGTGAAATACCTATTGAGGGGGGGGGGGGGACTATTT
>CABEEJ010000324.1:260333-316027 GCA_901482245.1 Timema douglasi
TGGGGGGGGGGGGGGGACTATTTTAAAAGTCGTCGTCTGAATTTTTCTCCAAAGTTAAATTCCCCTTGAATCTATTTAAAGGTCTTCTCCAGAATATTTTTGAAAATTGAATGCATCTAGGAATCAGCTGGAATTTGAGATAAGGGCATCATTCAGCTCTATATTCGATAATATCAGATGATTTGAAGTGTATCTAAACTTCTAAAGGGGGACCAACTTATTTCAGAGGGGGGTTATTTCCGGGGGAAAGCGCCCCCTGCTCCCACCGCTACTGTGCCAATCTGGCCACTGAATACAAAAAAGATCCCAACGCATCCTTAACGAATGAACTAATACAGTTTGCAGCACTAGTGGTGGACACAAAAGACTACAAAGACTCTTTCCAAGTAATTGTTCTTCTATGAAATCCTCATACCTTTCAGCATGGGAAGTAATACAATTAATGAAATTGACATTGATATGTTTTAAACAATAAAAGCAAGGAAAATTTGTATTGTAATGAGCGTTTTCAAGAAGTATTTATGTAGCCTATTTCCTTTACCTTTGGTATAATATTTGTGTAGAATTAAACATGTGATTAATTTTTACCTTTCCTCAGACACACCATGATGTAATTTACATCGACCTGCTTCGGTGGCCTCATGGTATAAGGCGTCACTCACTATTGCAATAGACTAGATTGCCGATGGTGAGGAAACCAGGGCTTGAATCCCAGTTGGGTGTACTGAGGGTGATTTTTGATTGATTGTTTTCTCCTTGTCATCCTTTCAAATGCGGGTACACTTCCTCTAAATTCGAACTTTACTATGCCAAATTCACTAGTGTAATTGGTATACATGCGTATAGTCTAAGCATGTACTAAGACACGGTTCTAAAGCAATACATGGGTTTACGGGGAGGGGGGGAGTCACATTGTATACCGACCCGAGGTCCCCACATGCGTATATCCGGCCGCAACTGTCTATTTGATATACGTGAGAAAGAAAGGAAGAAATACATTGGGACCAAATAAGCATTACAGTACCCAAAACAAGCCAATAAAGAGAATATCTAATGAAATACATAATAGTAAGATCGAGCAAGAAAGCAATACTCCTGTTAACCGCTGGATTCTTGGTAGTTAGTGATAAAAAAAAAAGTAAAACATTTAGAAATTCTGATAAGCCGTGGTACCACGTCATTTTAATAAGACAATATAAGAGAGAAGGCTCAAGCTGGTTGAGTTTGTATGGCTAATAGCAATTATTTAGATATTACACCACTTTTAATCGCTCTCCAATAAAACAGCACAATAAATTTGTATAGGTTTCTTTTTCCACAGCAAAACGAAATGTAGACAACAGAGCTAGAGTTAAAGTGACTTTCTAAGGTTGGCAATCTTTCAGGCGAAAGAAAGACTTGAAATGGTTTCGACACCACTAGAGCAATCTAGCAGCCGATTGGAGAAACTTGTCATAACTTGCAACGTAAGGCAAGAGAGAAAGTTTTACTGCCACTAAAGATAAAGTGGCTACCGATTGGATCTATTTATATATATTTTTAATCAACAGTTTGTTACAGGTTGCTGTTTGATGCAGAAACTAGGACTAGAAAATGACGCATGGAGTGGAGCGCCGGTTCCCTTCTGGCCCCCCGGAGCGGTCCGAGAGGCCTAGGAAGTAGGAACGCAGTACTACCGTACTCCCCTTGGCCGGGAAAGTGAGCCAGCCCAGACTAACCGACCGACCCGCCTGCCTGCTGCGATATCTGTGTGCTCGGCTCGCTGCCTGCCTGTGTCGAAGGGACAGGAATAGTTCGTTTCAGCCGGGCGGACCAAGCCTGGCCTCGCTCGCTACAAAACACGCAGCACAACAGCTTTACTGCAGCCAAACTAGCATCGCTATCAGAGCTACGAGCGGCAGCTGCCAGCACTACTAAAAAACAGTCCTCTTCACTTGGCTTTTATTTTTTTACTATCCAGCCTTCCATGCCTTCGGGCGCAAAGGAAACTTTCGAACCAGCAATTCTGTCGCACGTTGCTGCCTACGCTGCCAAACTTACCATGCGAATAAACCTAACGTTTAAAAAATAAGGTTACTTTCAGAGGCATCGCAATCAATTAGGGGAAGAGGGAAGACAGAATATAAATAATAACTTTAAATTATAAAATTAAGATAATTCTCAACCAAATGAATAATAAGCTACGAATCATCAATCAAAGTTAAATAAATATGGCTTCAAACGGTGATTTTAATTTTTCTAAGCACAGTTTTTCACTATTTATTTTAAAGTACCAAAAATGTTATACCAGATTATTGAGGGGAAGTATCCCAGCTAAGGACGACCATGCCTACTTTATGATTAGCTTCAAACGGGGTAAACATTTAACAACCAGCATACGATTGCTTACACAAGTTATTTCGAATAGTCCAATTTATTTATGAAGAACTTTCTTAAAAGTTCTTTTCCTACCAGAATCCTACTTTATATTTAGATTTGATAAGAAAAAAAATTGTTATTCAAATGGGTTTTCGTAAGGAAATCGGGCCGTATTGACAAAAAAGACATGTGAAAGTTGTGCATCAACTATACAAATATATTCTACACTTTGTTTGCATTGTAATCAAACAGTGATACAATTAAAAATAAGGTAATAGAGAAAAGGGGTAAACGTAAAATACAGAAAACAAATGCACAATTAAAAAACCTCACTGGCAGTTGTTTCACATAGAGAGAGGTCAGGCAACGGAGCCGGGAGGATGGATTACGCAACAGACACCTTACGTCAATCCTACGTGGAACTTGGAAACACGTGACCACGACAGCCGCTCACACGGGAGACACTGTTTTGTATCCCATCAAGTATTAATTACGACACAACCAAAATAACTGTACCAATCATTTCTAGATTTTTTTTTTCATTCACGCGTTGCTACTTGTTTGGGATATAGGCATAGGTAGATTTTAATTACGCTGATGTCATACGGCTAAAGGTAGCATTAGAAGACATGTGTTCACATTAACACGCAGCGAGAGTGGGAAACAATGCTAGAACGAAACACATTCGGTAAACCCAACCGGGATTCGAACTACGAACCCAGGTATCGGCACTCCAATCTAAATAAGCTTGACATTTAGAACGCGTGCCCGCCTGCGAGGGTTAGAAAACAAATTGACTTAGGTTTTTTAACAGGCCTTAACAACAAAGACAACCAATGGTTTGGTTAAAATTTCATACAAACGTGTTAAAACATTTTTACGTCCATTACTGTTTACAGCCTGTCGTCTGCTTCATTTTATTTTATTCAAGACATATATTTTCCATTACCGGCTTACTAGGTCTGTCATAGCTTCATGGTCCTTATAATCCAACTCAAGACTAGGACAGGAACAACATCCAGTCCCCGACCGTTAATTCACTACACTGTGAAAGGGTAAACCGATACTTCACCAATTTAGTAAACATTCTGCCTTGCTTACTTACGTCAATCATGAAAACAATAATCAAGGAAAATTAAAGCATTAGTTCTAACAGTTTCCAAACTTTAAAATCACAAATAAAATAATATCTTTACTTAATTTCAAGCGCATGAATAAGTAAACAATCACATTATAAGGAATGGTTGGAATAAACCAATTTCCAACTCCACCAACTTCCACGCATCGCGGGAATCCCGGTTTGGAAATGAAACAAGACAAACACAAACAAAAAAAGAGCGGCTTGGCAACATCGCTACTTACGTCACAAGTTGTCATGACTACAAATAACGCAATTAGCTGTCATATTTGTCTCTGATCAAAACTTGAGAAAGCCGTGTAATGGCAATCATTTTTCGGAAATAAAAAGAAAACTACGAGACTTAATATTTGATTATATATTTTAAACCCACATTTTTATCATCATTACCAAACCAATAAAGTAATTCTTCTTTATCATTTTATTATAATGTTTTAGCTTTTTGCATTCCTTAATGATAGGTCAGATTTCAAAGGTATGATGATACTGGGAGTAGGGGGTGGATACATAATGTTGATTTATATAAACGGTACTTATCACAAGACAGGATAATCAAAACTCGCAATTTACGGTTGGCAGGACATGCAGCACGAATGGGAGAATCTAAAACCGTGTTTAAGTATAGGCTGGCAAACCCAATGGGAAGAGACTATTGAGAAGACCTAGACGTAGATGGGAGGCTAACGTTAATTAGAGGTGACCTGGTGGTCTAGGGGTAAGGTGTCAGACTTCTGTGCTGGCGGCCGGGGTTCAATCCTCGGTCCCGGCACAAATTTATCTGATTACCAAACCCTTCCTTCACCTCTGACAAGACATCTTGTGAATGTGGGGAATGCCAGGCCTCCACCGTGGTTCGGATCCCACGTTAAACTGTAGGTCCTCCATTTCATCTCACAATCACCCTACCATTACACATTAGCGTAAGTGCGTATAACCCGAACGGGTAGTAAGACGCGGTGCTAATAATAATAATAATAATAATAATAATAATAATAAACATTAATTAGAATATACCTGAAAGAAATAGGGTCTAATGAGGTGGACTGGATAGAACTAACCCAAGATAGGGATGGGTGGCGTACTTTTGTAAGTGCTAACAATGATTTATTGATTTCCTAATACCATAAAGTAAGTAAATGTTTAAAAGATTTTCACTAAAAAAGGTGAAGCCAGGTCACATATATTCCAATGTTGATAGAAAGGGTCTTATTAACTGAGAGTTAGAAAGGTTATTTGATCTTGTTTTATATAATTATTCATACGTCATATTACGCGATTGATATATCAACACTTATAAAGTAGCACTAACAAAATAGTAAAATACTACCAATTTTGGACGCAAAATAAGTCTAAAGAATTTATAGAATTTTAGAGAAAACGTATCCGTACACGCGTGGAGGAAGAATGAAAAACCATTTAATTGAATAATCCGAATAAAAATTATAATTGAAACCTACGTACGATCCAGTCACTTTGTTCCTCATGAATAAGCGCCGCGTAAAATAGGTACACATGCCAGGCAGTGCATTTTGTTCTTTGATGAAAGGGAGATCATAGTTTGAAACCCCGAAGGTTGCGTTAGCGAGTGGTTTTTTGTTGTTCTATCCTCTCTTTGTGCTAATGTGGGTGCACCTCCTCTTAGTCACATTCATACTATTCCAAATATTTGAACCGTCGAGGTGGGGATTTAGGAAACACGAGAAGAGGACAAATTTTTATTCAGTTTTTATAGCAAAACATTTTTTGGCATGAATAAATAAAATATTGCATCGTTTTTTGTTTGTTTTTTGCGTGGTGATATCGAGAGTTCTTGAACATCTATCGTGAGTATTGCGGCATTAGATGACATACTTTTTAAATTAAGATAGAAATTTGTCATTAAATTTTAGAACACCCTCGACAGATATTCAAGAAAATGTTGAGTTCCCCATGTGAAGAAAATTAAATTATGTTTGTAATGAAGCAATATTTTATTTATTTTGACCAAAAAGTGGTTTTGACGTAAAAACTGCAAAAAGAGTGACCTTTTCTTGCGTCCCTACACATCAACAACCTTAACAATCCGTACGTTGAACAAACTAATAAATAAAAAACCAACCCGGTACAACTCGCTGGCACTTAACTTAGAATGAGGCCATACAGAAAGCAGTTTTGAAATGATAGTTTGACAGCTCAGAAAGGGCACGACTGTCGATTGACAACTCGATAAAACATAGCTCTGAGTGGTAGCACAATTTATTTGCTTAAACTTAGATTAGAAACTAATTCAGTGTATTCGTTCAGGCAATTACAAACTAAATATTTATAAAGTAAAGAAGCCTAAATAGTCAAGTAAATAATGGTTATTTACAGCACTTATGGTTTATTTCTTTACAAAACTTTTCGAACTTCATTATATACCCTAGTAACGAGAATGTATTTTTTATAAATCCCATATAACCCAAGTAATGCTCACTTCAAAGTCAATTTTTAAACGTGTTGGCACTTCTATTTGGATCGTGAGTATGTGGGCAGTAAATATATTACATTTTAGTACTTGATAGAAGCGTTGAGCTGACTATTTCCGTGAGGGCGACACCATTTGATTCGATGTACGTTCTTCACATTTGACACGCTTGAGCAAACTTGATATTTTTAATACTGCTTTGTGTGTGGTCTCAGCTAGACTATCTCTTAGCCGATCACCTTAGCTCAGTCAGTATAGCGACCACCTACTTATTTAAAGGGTCCCTTATTCGTTTACCGACAAGGGACGAACGTCGATTGTTCTGGAACCGAATCGAATGTTCCCTTTCTCTGGGTGGGCAATCAGAATTAAGTTAATCTAAACAATTAATATTCAATGACATGGCCAAAAATTCATTAAAACAAAAAAAATGAACTAATTTATAGAAACAAAAGTCAATAGACGAGATATATTTTAATATTTTAAAGCTACAGTTAACATGAGAAACCCGCATCGATGGGCGCGTGGACTAAACGTTAGGGTTCGAATCCCAGCTTCATGTATGTAGAAATATATTTTTTTTTTATATTCTTACTCCACGCAAACGTATGTATATTTCCTTTAAATTATGCTTTCCTTATCAGCAAAGAACCAGAGGGTAATACGACGCTGCGAGAAAAACAAAAACAAAAGAGGGTATCAAAACATTAGTTGACACAAAATTTAAATTTTTAGATGCTAGTCCTGTAGAGAGGCTATTCACACTATTGAAAATGACAAAAAGCCCTCACATCACAATATATTGGTTAAACTTACAATCGGACATTCCCTCGGAAGGGGGAGGAGGGACAACAAAGTTTTTTAAATAAGTTTCCCATTACATGTGTTATTCTCATGCCACCACGTGTTATCCAGTCTGTGCTGCCCTATCTCTCTGTCAGATAACTGCATCCTTTTACTACGAGCCGGTGGGGGAGGGGGGAAAGAGGATGGGGGGAGATGGAGTGAGTTGCCTCCGACCCCTCCCCCATCCCAAGTTACGACTTCTGAAAGCGATTACGAGCTTGAATGAATGACGGCGGCCAGGATTACCTCAGGGGTGACCATACATTTGACCTTTCAAAACCTTAATCGTGGGATTTTATTATGGCATTCCTTTGAAATTAATCTTAGCGGATTGACAAAAAATAATATTTCACCATTGTTTATCTTCAATCGCCGGAACGTTATGGTAACCGAATACCTTTGATGTGACAGGTTTTATTAAAGGAAGGGGAGGTATATCAATAGGAATTCAAAAGGGAAGTTAGTCTTTCTGAGCTAGTTCGAAGAAAAATTGATTAATAAAAGGACCATAGTTATTGTTTATGTTTGTAAAAGAGATGCATTTAAGATAAATAAAATATGCATGTGTAAGTGGATTTGAATTTGGTGTTATGTATGAAAAAAATATACATGATAAGACTACTATATTTTAATGGGAAGTAGATTAGCGACCAGTTAGCCTGGTAACATTCTTGTTTATGATTTTAGCTACAGTTTTAGTCGGAATTTCTAAACACAAATTTGTTGTTTACTGCCCATCCGAAATTTGTATCAATTTGAAGACACGTTGTGAGGAAGATTAATTCAATTAAGTCCACCAGAATGTGTTAAAAAATATGGAAAAACTAAATTTAATATAAAAATCATGGTAGTCCATTTATCTAAATCCGTAGCTAGGGGAAGTAAATGCTTAAACTGTTCGACCATCACTGTAGGTAGTTTGATGTTCATAAATGAAATTTTAGGTGATCTGGGGTTCTAGGGGTGAGGTGTGACTTCTGTGCTGGGTGGGGTCCGGGGTTCAATCCTAGGCCCTGGCACAGATTTATCTGATTGTCAAACCCTTCCTTCGCCTCTGGCAAGACGTGTATTAATCACAACTTGTAAATGTGTGGAATGCCAGGCCTCCACCGTGGTTCGGATTCCACGTTAAACTGTAGGTCCCCCATTTCATCCATCTCACAATCACTCTACCATTGCACATTAGCGTAAGTGCGTATAACCCGAACGGGTAGTATGACGCGGTGCTAATAATAATAATTAGTAATCAAATTCGCTCATTCGTGAGTAGAGCAATGCGGCGGCGATGGTTGGCTCCCATATTATCAACAGTCAAATGGAACATTTTGAGCCACATTGGTTTTTCATCTATTGTCAATAGACATTTTTCTACTAAAGAGTATAAATTCCCTTTTGTCACATATCAATATTATTCCAAAAACTTAGATCACCTAGCGGTGTTGTAAAAATCAGTTAAAATTCTCTTATAGCATGTTTTATACTCTGTTTATCCTGAAAGTTAACAGTTTTACCTTGACCAATTAACATTTTGGCCCTATCTTATAAAGCTGAACCTCAGTGTAACCCTTTAGGGTAATCTCGCTACCTAAGTGTATATAGAATATGTACAATCAACTAACGCTGACCCACTCAGGTGGACGCGTGGTCTAACGCGCTAGTCTAGTGTTGGACTAGACTGCCGAAGACGGGGAGATTGGGGGTTTGATTCCGGTCGAGTGCACTGGGGTGTTTTTCTAAATGGGTTTCCACTCTACTTCCACACAGATGCGAGTGCACTTCCTATCGATTAAACTTTTCTAATCCCTAAGCCATTAGTGTAGTTAGTACATAGGTGTATAACCGAGAGGGTAGTAAGCCACTTGGAGACATGTTCAGGTGTTTTTTTAAAAAAGCATGAGCTTCACTTAAATAAAAGGTGGTGGTGGTAGTAGTAGTAGTAGTCTATTTTTCATTATAAAGTACCGCGTCTTACTACCCGTTCGGATTACACGCTTAAGTATTAATTACGCTATTGGATTGGGAAGGTTGAATTTAGAAGAAGTGAGCCCGCATTTACGTGGAGGGAGACTGGAAAACAATTTAGGATAAAACCACCCCTAGTTCATCCGACCGAGATTCGAACCTTAATCTCCCAATCCTCGGCAGTCGAGCTCAACACAAAACTAGCGCGTTAGCTAACTACGCCACCGAGGTAGGTTAGTAGTAGTCTAGGGACAGCAGGCTATCAAAACAGAAGTCTCGTGGTGAGGGTAAAATGTCAGTATCATAAATGAGTACAGCGCGGATGGGTAGTAAAACCCTGTGCAAAATAATGAGCAGTTTTTATACTCGTGTGTGGAACAATATTGGCTCTAAAAATTCCAACATTTAAATGAATTTTCATTTTATTTGGAGCTCAAGTAATTAGTTACTAAGCTATTATTTTTAAGTCTACAAAATAATTGATATCCTGATAATTAGTTTCAACGCTATCACTTTTTTTTATTACGAAAGTGTTTATTTACTCTTTGTTTTCAAATAGAGGCAGTATTGTGATCATGAACATTTTAAACCACAACATTATGATGCACTTACCCGCCTCGGTGGCGTAGTTGGCTAACGCGTTTGTCGTGTTGAGCTCGACTGCTGAGGACGGGGAGATCGAGGTTCGAATCTCGGTAGGGTGAACTGGGGTGGTTTATCCTAAATGGTTTTCCACTCTCCCTCCACGCAAATGCGGGTCCACTTCCTCTAATTCAACCTTCCCAATTCCTAATCCATTAGCGTAATTAATACTTAAAGCGTATAACCCGAACGAGTAGTAAGACGCGGTGCTAAATATTATTAATATTATGATGCACTCTTGTGTGTCCTCAAATCCAAAAAAGTGGATTTTACATGTCTACCCCCCACGTATGTCTGTCTTTCTGTCATTGGACTTATATTCGAAAACATTTATGGATTTTATTCAAACCTGATATTTAGATACAAGTCTTACCTCAGGACTTTTTTTGAGTTTGGCCTTTAAAATAAGGTTAGTTTATACTGATTAATTAAAAAAATTTTTTAGCTCAAATGATTGTGTTTAACTGTATAGGTGTGTTTGTACAGGAGTGTTTGGCACACCAAATAAAATTGTAGCTTATACTTGTTTTTCTAACTAATGACAGGATTTAAAATATATACATATATATTTATTTATATATATATATATTAATTATATTCTAGTGCAAGAGTTTCCAACTTAAAAGTGCCCGAGGATCACAATTGAATTCACGTATCTTAATCGGCTAGTATTTGTCAAGTTATGCAAAAACGAGAGCAGGTATTTAACTTTTAAATGAAATATGAAGGGGTGTGTAGATTGAACATGTCTAGTTACCTATTTCCTAAAAAAAATTCTGACTAAAATTATGTTATCTTTGATATGTCTTACGTTTTCCCACGCAAGTTAAAACTTTCCGTTTCTCAGCTAAAAACAACCAGTAGATTACTTTTCCAAGAAACTTAGTGGGCGGGGGGGGGGGCGGAATCGCAGTCCACAATGAGAAACCCCTGTCCTGGTGAGTAAAATTACTATGATTATACAAGGTTATGTCTAAATTATTTATCTTTCTAATTCAGTATTATGTACTTATCGAAATTACGTTTAGATAATAATGATGTTCTAATGAATAAAATTACTGACTGTAAAAAAGTATTGTCTAAATTATTTATCTTTAAAATTCAGTATTAACCACCAAAATTATGTTTATGTATATTAATGTTCTAGTGAATAAAAATACTGACCAAACAAAATTTTATCTAAGTTATTTATCTTTCAAATTCTATAGTATCAAAATTATGTTATATATTAATGCTGTATAGTTAATAAAATATAACTACATATATAAACCAAACTGTCTAACTTATTTATCTTTCGGTATTATTTAAAATAATCACCTTCCCATCTTAAACATTTGTGCGTTGTCGGTCTATACAGGGTGTCCAGCCAAACTATATTTTTAAATTCCCTGACTTTTCCAGGTTTTCCAGATCCAATTTACTTTTTCCCAGACCATTATTTATTGATATTATGTACATATTACGAAAATAATTTTTAAGATCACAAATTAAATATTATGGTTTTTTTTCTAGATACATACACATTCTGAAGTTGTATCATTCAATAAAGGGATTAAATAATTTCTGCCCCCGGGGAAATGGACAATTATTTTAAGTTAAAAGTAGATTTCAGTAAAATTGTATTGAGCCATTAAAAGATTACCTCAAGCAAGAAAAATTTAAAATAGTTGTGGGACAGAGTCATTCTTAGTTCCTTCTACTTAAAATGTAGGCCTAGTCCAATTTTGCGCATGTGAATAATCATGACTCAACTTTGGCTAAAGACATGTGGCAGAAGGGTGGAAAGACACAAAACTCACTTGTTGACCTTGAGAAGTGATATAAGTCTGCTCAACATAGACAATGGTGTGAAAGTGATTACAGCTGAGTATTAACTGGAAGAAAGGTGTTATTTTGACTATTGTGAATCAAAATATGAGGCTTTATATAGACGAAATGTAAAATTTCCAAAAATTTAATAAAATTCCCTGACTTTTCCATGACTTTCCCCTGACAATTCCCTGTTTTCCAGGTTGCTGGACACCATGTTTTAAAATGTATTTAAAGTTATTTCTTAGTGATATAAATATGAAAATGAAGCCCCTTTCCTAAAGCACACCCTAATAAATAAAAACTCAAAACAGGATCAACAAGGAGTTTACCTACATCAGCAGGCACATGGGCTAACGTGTCACGAGGTTTGAATCCTGGTCAGGTGTACACCGATTATAGTTTTTTGAGTCCCCACTTTCCTTATTTGTAAATGTGGGCAGATTTCTCTTATTTATAATGTCATCATTTAAGTTAAGTATGTGGATAGCCCAAATGAGTAGTAAAACGTGGTGCAAAAATTAAGTTTGCATAAAATTCAGTATTAATAGACTAAAAACTAAGTTAATTACAAATTGAAGCTTGCACATATTTTCTCTATTTTAATTTTTTCTTCTTCCAAATAATGTGTTGTTTAAAAATAAGGAAATATAACCAAGCAGAGGTGTTTGAAATTAAGTAATCCCTAAGTAATAAATTATGTATTTAATTAATTTAACTATAGAAAAGTGGGCAGAGAAATATTTTATAAAATACTCAATTTGGATAATATTATATTGTTTAATGTGCAGTGCTAGTGTATAAAATTCATCTCAAATGATTTTTAGTATAATTAGATGTGAAACTGAAGATCATCTGCTGAAACATGCTCTTTATTACCTTTTATAGATTTGACAATAGTAGCAAAGAAATAATATTAATTTGTTTTAAATGCCCAAACTATAAGCCCGTAACAACTCCTTAAAGTGGCTGTTTTTGTTAGTAAATACCTTAGTAAGCCAATTCAATGACTAAGTTTATTAAATTTAAAGAGCAGTGTTTCGTAATGCAGTTTTTGATGAGAAAATAATAATGGCCATATAAATGGCCGTCAATGGTTTTGTCATGCTTGAGTGATTAGATAAATACTTTTTATTTTTAGTGTTTGGCCTTAAAATTAACCTGATACATTCAAATAAACAACTATTTTATATGAATTATACATTATTTGATATAAATTACAACCATTAATTTTTCAGAAATAATTTATAATAAAATTTATTTTCTTCTAACAATACAACTCTATGTCATTTTTTGTAGGCCAAGAAGTGTTATAGTTACTGTAGGATTTAAATTCTTATATTTAAATTTCAATAAAAGTAATTTGAATTTATGATTCTCAATAAAAATTATTTACATATGCAAGTAAATGTAATAACTCTTAAGGTGCATATAATTATTTACAACTTTATGTTGCCATGAAACAATGTTTCACTGTTCAGTGAAAAAAACTCGCAAATAATAAAGTTAGGTAAATTGGCTCCTATATTCAGGAGCATATTAATTGAATACTAATTGAATAAATAAAATGCTTCATTAGTCAGGATCATCACCACAAGCACTGATTAATAAATTATCCTTTATTAATGAAGCTAAATTGTGCAAGCCTTGACATTTCAAAACTTGAAAGTACAGCAAACACGAAATGATGTGGGGATTAATATGTTTATATTAGTCTAGACATTTATTTCAAAAACGTTAAAAAATAACTTGAGAGTTAATTGCTGTACTCATTACACCATATCTCTTTCAGGTCCATTTCAATATCATTCTTCTATTTGCTTCTAGGTATTCCCAATGGTTTTGTCAGTCAGTACTCTAAACAAGCTTATGAAATCTAATTCGCGCTGCATGTTTTGCCCACCATAATCTACAAGACTTGATTATCCTAACAATGTCTTATGATGAATACAGGGTATTTAAATCATAATTATGTAACCTCAAATCCTCAGTAACCTTATCCCTTTATGGACACATTGTTTTCATTTTCAAACACCCTAAATTTGTCCCACCACTTAAGGTATAAGAGACCACCTTTCACACCCATTTGAAACAATCAGTAAAATTATTGTTTTGTATATTCTTAATTTTACATTCCTGACTATTATTTTTCTAATATCCAAGCTAATTAAATTGTTTCTAAATATTTAAATTCATTAATCCTGTCAATAAATTAGCACATCATATGAATAATATCAACAAACACATTTTTTTCTTCAACCCTCCACCATGCAACACTAAAAAATTATTCTTTATGGTTTTTTCTATCATCAAAAAAATTATTTAGAAAACTAGAGAAAATTAGCACACATATTTATTTTAAACAAAATACTTCCTCTTTACTTTGAATAAAGCATGTTTATTGAGCGTTTATTAACATTGTATGGTTTTCAATAACATAAGTGAGGAATGCAAGAATGCAGTTCAGTGTTCTTGATCCATCACGTTATCAGAGTTTTTTTTGCACTAATCTTTAATTAGGTCTACATTATTTTTAAGCATCCACAATTTCATAATATTGTAAGTTTAATGAATTAGCCTAGAAATGCATTTTTTTAGTGCCTTTACCAATTAAAAAACCTTGGCGTTGGTATATTTTCGAACATGTGGTGCATTCTGACAATAGCAAAGAAACTCTCAAAACGCTTATTTAAATACAATTTCTAGGTGGCAACATACTCTTTTAATAAGGATTGGCAGCGTACAACCCGAACGGGTAGTAAGACGCGGTGCTAAATATTATTAATAAGGATTGGAACTGGCAAACTAACAGTATAAATCTTTTTGCGCCTTTTGCAAGTCTGGTTCTTGGACAATTGTATTAGATATCAAGGATAAAGGTGTGTTTTAATAAAGCTTACCCACAAATTAAAATTAATTTGCCTTTGATTTCAAAATGTAGTGTTTTTATTATTTTTATGAATGACACTAATTAGGTTTAAATTCACATTTTATCTATTATTTAAAGGAGTAATTTACTTTTTTTTCCCTGAACTTGAAAATATTTTTAAATACAAATATAGCTTTCTTTATAGCCTTGAAATAAGTTTATTTTGAAATTTCATATAGTACTACCAAAGCGAGATACATAAAAATTATGTAATATTTTTATCCAGAATATTGGCTTGTGATTTTAATTTAATGTGTCCTCATTAAAACTAAGTGATACAAGAGATTAATTATTGAGACTAAATATTGTTTTATCATTATGAAACTATTTAAAATAGGTTCTCATAAAAAAAATCAGGGTTAGAAAAAAACATACATGAAATACCATTATTTTGAAACAGTCAATTTGTTTCTTATGAAACATTATAGTTGGAAGAAACTTTTGTCTTGGGTCAAGTGGAATAGCCTTTTATTTTTTAAAGACCAATGTTGGGTGGCTTAAAAGACATAATTGTATCTATTGGTAACAATTGTTGGTGCACAAAGAATGTCCTTTCTACCAATAGAAAAGCAAGGCCATTTTCACCTAATTTTAAATTACTGTGTTTCATTTCTAAATAAATTATTCCTTTTAAGTTTTTTTCCCTACAAATGTTTTCCTGGTTTAAATTTTTTTTAGTTCTAACATGTTTTATTATCCATTTAATATCCTGTCTTTTTGCAACAGAACTTTTGAATTGATCAGAGATGATTTTTTTTTCTTTATCAATAATTTTATCATTTTAAAAGATGCCACACCCACCTTCATATTGTAATCTTCTTAATATTCAAGAACCAGGAAAAGTAATTTATTTATAAAAAGTTCAAGCTAATTTCATTTATGTCTACTATAGATAATAAAGGTTTTTGTTTTGGAATATTTCAATATAGTAACTATTCACTTTCATTAATTACTTTTGAATTAAAAATACTTTGTAGGTGAAGCTTATTAACTACTACTCATTTGGATTATATGCTTATATACTAGTTACAATAATGGTTTTAGGGATGAAGAATATTAAATTTATAAGAAATGTACCCACATTTGTGTGGAGAGAAAGTGGAAAACACTTTTCTTTAAAACCACCCTTGGTACACCCAACCAAAATTCAAACCTCGATCTCCCCATCATCAGCAGTCTAGTCTAATGTGAGAGTAGTGCCTTAGACCATGCGGCCACCAAAGCGGTTGTGAAATATATTAAATAGCCTATTCAACTTGGGTAGGAGAGGTGGGTCAATACACTCTACAACTCTTTAAGTGGATTTCATTTTGTTTAGCTGGCATAGATTTTTCAGGTGCCTCAATAATGAGAACCTATATTATTTCCTGGAGTGTTTGAAGGCTTTAGAATGACCAAACCAAAAATTCACTATAAGACTTCATATGTGCAAAAACTGATTTATTCATTAGCAAAATGAAATTAAATCTTTTCAAGCAACTTGATAGTAATAACTTTAAGTTTCTAAAAATTCTTTCATTTTCTTTTTAATTGCTGCACAAGAGACAAGGCAGCTACAATGGTGGGAATAGTTCTCGTACAACTAAGACAAGTAGCATGTCTACAATAATTAATAAAACTCCATAGATGTTTACTTTTGATCAAAAAGAAACCATAGGCCTAAGAAACAAAATACACATTTTCTATTAAAATTAGTCATCATTTTGAATTTATGTCACCATTATTCAAAGATATTTTAGATTGAGAACAATCATTTCTCATATTGAATAAAATATACTGTTAATGTAATTTTATACCAAACATGTTAATTTGATGTGCTTCGAATATAGTACAATAGATGTCACATAATTATATAAAAAAAACCATTAGTGAAAAAAAAACACCCTCAATACATCAGACCGAGATTCAAACCCTGATATGCCCATTAGTAGTTTAGTTGATTGTGAGCATGATGCCTTAAGCCATGCGGCCACCAAAGTGGTCAGATGGCTCTTAAAAGATAAAATAGGGCTGTTGATGGTAAATAAGACCATCGACTTTTCACCAGTGGTGATTTAGCAACCTTGTTTTTTTGAAGACTTTTAGTCAAACATTTTGGATATTACACTTTTTTTTTGTAAGCTTCTTATAGTGTGGAGGAAATTAGAGTGTTTTCTACTCACCCCCCAACATTAATGAGGTGGGGGCAATAAAACATGTGCTTTTAAATTGAAGGCCTTTCTGCATTTCTGTAAAAACTAAAGGAGCAAATGTGTACAGTAGAACATTTAAATTAATAAAGGCTTAACAAACAACTACAATCACTCTTAAATTGCTGAAAGGAAAGTAATGTCACTAAAGTACAAAAATAAGTCAAACTAAATAGTAGTACATTAAAAACTCACTGTCCTCATTTCCTGTGAGAAACTTATTTTTATTATCTCATCTTACTAGGGGCCTACCTGCTCGGATTAAACACACATATAATTACTCTAATGAGGTAGGATGAAGAAAGAAGCATTCCAGGTAATCTACCTGTATTTGGGTGAAAGCATAGTGAAAAACCATTAAGGAACAACCACCCTGAGTAGACCCAACCAGGATTTGAGCCTCGATCTTCCCATCAACAGCAGGTCTGGGAGAAATTGCTATGCCTTTCTGTGCCAAATTATAAAATCATCACAAACACAATGGCTCACTACAATTGTGTGTCAAACTATCACAACATACATTTAAAGATTAAAATTGGTAAATATAATATATGGTCTATTAGATCCCCCATCCAAACAATCATCTTACAACTTGACAACATAACGAAACATTGGCCCTGAGGCAAGCTATTTTGTTTGGATCCTGGCTTAACAGCTTAATCCCTAAATGGTTTTATTGTTGATAAAGCTTTTGTGTGTGTATGAATTTTCTTGAACACATGTCAGGACCTAAGCTCCTCTAGTGCAGTATTGCACATACAAAATTGTGAGAAAAGCCCTAACAATGAGAGAAAAGGAAGTTTCAAGGGATGAGCAAGGGAATGTCTGGTCTTCTTTAACCCACCCCTTTCCTTTCATATTATTTAGGGCAGCCCAACATAAAAGCAGCAATGTCTAATCAACTAATAATGTAGGATATAATTATGATAAAAATTTTAACTTTGTAAACAAACTATATTTTAAGCTCATTAGGTTGTCTTGGAATTTAATTACAACTTTTTATCTTAATTTGAAAAATGAATCATCTAATGCCGCTATACTCATGCCAGATATTCAAAAACTGTTGGTACCACCATGGGAAGAAATTTAAATTCAGTTTCTATTGGGAACAATATATGATTTATTTTGGAAACGAAAAATTGTTTGGTATTAATAAGCCCAGCGAAAACACTGCCCTTAATGAGCTTTCCCTACATTCACACCTTAACAGCACTTATAAATGCACACAAAAGACTTCCTGATTGATTAGTAATAAAATAGCACTCGCACTATCAAAAAACATATAATTAGTCCATAATTATTATTTAGCAAAAGTCTTAGATATCCATCCAGGCCATATTTAATTACACTAGTAGAAAAGCGAAGAAAAAAGGTATGGTTTTGGAATAAATGTATATTTGAATTTGTGCAGAGAAATAGTGTAGGCCTGCACTATATCATTTGGAAATGCAACCCTTAGTACATCTGGCCAAGATTCAAACAGTGACCTGCTTGTCCTGGGCAAACTAAATAAGCCTGACATTTAAACCTGTATTTATAGTCATCAGTCATCTCAGGGGGGGGGGGNGACCAATCTCCTAGTATATGAATAACAAGCATTTCAAGTCAATTAAGAGGGGATCTGCTGACTGATTCTAGACTATAAAAACAGACATGATTCTGCATTCTCTCTGGTGCAGATCTATACATTTTAAAATAGCCTGCTCAATTAATTGCCTAACCTAGACTTTTGATATCTCATGGCAATTGAATAGCTATAAAGAAGGTAGGTTATATGAGTGCAAAACACACCCAACTACCATAATAATTGGGTGTACAACTATGTACCTACTACAGTTTGTAATTTAAGACTTTTTGGAAACCTTTATTTATAGATTAATGGGATGTTTATGCTTAAAAAACATAAACCAATAGGAATAAATATTTAACCACGCTGTGGCATTAGGAATTCGAAAATTCATTCACAGACACACTTAGAAAATAACACCATGTATCCCTATATTGAGCTACAGTAGTGTCGATTAACCAAACGTCAATTATCTGAAATGTCAATCAACCAAACCTTAACAACTGCAATAGTGTGGTATGAAAAGCAGATAGAAAGTTGTCAAACCCAGTTTCTTCTTTTAAAAAGGTTGTGTGATTTAGCAGCCAAAAAGAGAGAATCAAAAATGGCGCAAAGAAAAATTAATGATTACTTTTGTTAGCATACTTTTCTTGATACTGTAAATAGCCATCTTAACTGTTCACTTCAGAAAGAAACTTTGTCATGAGTTTTTTATATATAATACAGTAAACAATTATGGTATGATATATCATAGGCCTACTATGTATCAAGTTGAAAAATGTAATAATAAAAATATGTTTTGCAATGTTTATTTATATTTTTAATGGCGTAGTTGTTTCCTATATTGTTTTATGATTATTCTTAGTGTTATTTAAGATATAAAACTGAAATTTGATTTTGTGTTTGATTATCATAACAATTTTATTATCCAAACTACCCTTGGTCCCTATTAGTTTGGATAATCGACTACTGTAGTTCAATCCAGTCCGCCTCATCGCAACTCTCTCTCAGGTTCATTCTAATGTTATCCTCCCAGGACTTCTCAATGGTCTCTTCCCATTGGATTTGCCGGTCAATACCTTAAACCAGGTTTTATATTCTTCCATGTGCACTTTATGTCCTTCCCAACATAATCTGCATGTATGATCACTCTAGCATTGTCTGGTGATGAGTACAGGTTAGTACATAAAAAAATAGTTTAAATGCAGGCTTTAATCGATATTTGGCTTAATTTATGTAAAAGTCTACTCCCTAAACAAGAGTCTACTTTTATGATTTCTGCATCAGCATCAATCCAAGTAACCCTTTATTAAATTATAAGTTGTAGCTTAATCATAATGTTTTCCTGAATTGCAGCAACTAGTTTTGATAAGAGATGGGGAAGCAGACCAAATGCTAGCCCACTATCAGCAACATTGACATAATCAGCAAAGAGGGTTTTTGGCAACAATAGGGGACCTTAATAACACAAAAAGTTATTTTCCATATTATATGCAATGATCATTTTCTACTTTAGATCCATTTAAAACCACTTTAAAATTCCACTAAAAAAGGTTAGGAAGGAGGGGAGGGGGCATAAATTTAGGTCTCATATCAAAACTATACAAATTGAGATTGTTCTGTTAAGAAAATGTCATGTAGGTCTAGTATAATCATGTAGACCTTGGTGGTCTTGGGGTAAAATGCTTGCCTCAGGACCTTATGATCGTGGTTATATACCCAATCGAGGTAGATGGATATTTCTTGAGCGATAAAAAACCTGTAGCACAACTTTCTTCGATTGTGGGATGTAAAAGAGCCTTGAAAGGTATGTGAAAATACCTCATTGCAAAATTAGTAAAAACTTACGTTATCGCTTATAGAAATTTTCTCGTGCTGATTGATATCTGTTGGTTCAGATAATGCAAGTTAAATAGGCCTACCTCAAATAAATGAAAAAAAGTACAATCACATTAAGTCAAGTAAAAAAAGGACAATCATATTAAGTAAAGTAAAAAAGTACAATCATATTAAGTAAGGTATTTCAGATTAATTTTTTTCTCGCTTTTTTTTATTATTATTAGCACCGCGTCTTACTACCCATTTGGGTTATACACACTTACGCCAATGTGCAATGGTAGGGTGATTGTGAGATGAAATGAAGAACCTACAGTTTAACGTGGAATCCGAACCACGGTGGAGGCCTGGCATTCCCCACATTCACAAGATGTCTTGTCAGAGGTGAAGGAAGGGTTTGGTAATCAGATAAATCTGTGCCGGGACCGAGGATTGAACCCCGGCTGCCAGCGCAGAAGTCTGACACCTTACCCCTAGACCGCCAGGTCACCGACAAAAATCTCGCTTTTTTAAAACAGCTTGTAGGCTATGGGGAAAGGTGCTCACCACTCTTATGTCTTCATCCAGTGTTTTTGCTGTCTTTTTACTTTCTCTTGACCCCTTGGAGAGAAGTAGTGAAGGGCTCATGCTCCATATTCAGGTATATTATAGGGACTGTAGGGTACATTCAGATCGAAAAAAAGTTATCTCAAATAAACTTTAAGAACAAAAAAAAAATGTCACTCAAAATTATTTATTCTAAGAAACCTACCACTAAAGCCCCCCTTTCCCCAAATTTTTTAAAATGCTTTTCAATGCATATTAATTCTTTAAGTTCAATTTTTAGCTTGTATTTTAATTATTTAACATAGATTATTTTAGTTAAAACAACTAAAAATATAGGTTAGCTTAATTTGATTTGACATGGGACGGAGTATGGATAATTTTTTTAATAGTCGGGCTATTTGCTTATTTACAAGAGAGAGTGGAAAACAATCTAAGAAAGAACCACCTCAGTACACCTGACTGAGATTTGAACCTTGATCTACCTATCACCAGCAATACAGTCTATTGCGAGATTGGCGTCTTAGACCATTCGACTACCAAAGTAGGTTTATTAGTGCAATCAAATGCTTAAAGCCCGAAGAGGCATTAAAGACACCCCCTCCCTCTCAAAAATATTAACATACCTACTATAACCAAATTATGATTGATTTGTTTCTATACATATTATGCCTATTTTATTTTTTCTAAAAAGTGTGCTCCATTCCTTTAATGTAAGTCCCATGAAAACCATTAAATTAAATTCTAGATCAATTTAATGTATACATACAGATTGTCTTACAGCTTTAAGTCACACCTCCTTTCACAATTATGTATACACCAATCCTTATAAGCTGCAAACAGTGGGGAGTACAATAGGGGGCACTAAAAAAACTAAAGTAGAGCAGTATCTGCAGACTTTTAACTGTAGGCCTATATATGTGCTGACCATGCAATGTTGGGCAATGATAAAATAGAGTGTAAGTTACAGTAGTTTTACTGTTTACTAAGCAAGGAACAATCAAACCACTTGTAATATTGGTGGTATTGGTAGGTATTTTATCTTAAATATAATATGTAGTTTCAAGTAACTAAAATGAACATTCTTTTTCAAAATATTTTTTAGTAAAAGGTCCAATGACACCAGTAATTTCAATTAGTCCTATTATTAGAGTTTGAAAACAGCATAGTGATGCAAAATAAAATAATCACACAAAAAAAAATCATCAAAGCTAAAAGCCAAGCTAAGTTTAATATGAACATGAATTTTCTAGAAAAATTCCACAAAAATGTGTAGGCCACATATTTAAATGAGGTAGTGTTCTTAAACAATTTTACTAAATGTGGGTTAATTACCTAATGGTACTGGTAAAGAAAGTGTTTTAAATTCACATATTAGTTAGGCCTACTAAGGTATATTCCATTCACGGTAGGAATTACTCTCTGAAGGGTCTTTTTTTCCTACCAATATCCTACTATATAATAGATTTCTGGTTGGGAAAAAGGCCTTTCAGAAAACAATTCCTACCGTGAACAAACTTTAAGCAAATTTGACAATTCATAAATCTATAACATTTTTTTTTAAATCGCAGAACATAGGTAACAAATAATTTATTTAAAGGCTTATCAACTTAATTCCAAGTAGCCTACCCCACTAGCATTGTATTCAATATTTTAGATTATTAATTATTATAAGTTTAAGTATTCTTTAAAATACATTTCTTATGGAGTCTAAACCAAAACACATAAAAAAGGCCTAAGACCTGTCTTAAGATTGGCAATCAAGGAACAGTTTATTCGCTGACTTGGTAACCTCCTACAGCCCCTTTAGTTATGTAAAAAAGTACCTGCCTAATTACAGTTGATACATCAAAATGTGCATGAATTTGTTACCAATATGGAGTGCAGGGATTGTTTTCTTGACAAAGAATGGCGCTATCTAGCCTTGAATGTGGTACACTTTTGTTTAGGGCTACATAGTCATATTTGTTTTAACCTCAGATGTGGTATGATTTTTATGGATTAAAACATTATGTAATATAAAAAAGATTCAAAGGAGCCATTATTAATATTTTGGATAAGTTAGTCTTTAAACTTATTTTGAAAAAGAATTTATGACATTTGCAAAAACATTTTCACCCAGTGGTGTTACCTAATCATAATCAACAAACTTATGAGCCAAGTAAACATGATAACATTGTAGAAAACAACTAAAACTTAAATGTGTTTTATCCATACAGACTTAAACATTTAATTGTTTTAGACATGGAAGGCTAGGTTTAATTCTAGGTTAGTTTATACTTCATAAAATTCAAACTAGCTAGGCCTATATCTCAAAACAAAATTAATTTACATGATGTCAAGCTAAACTATATTTTAAAATTCTCAAACTTTTCCATGTATTTTCCAGCCATTATTTTATTAAGTTCACAATTAAAAATAATAATATTCTGAAATTGCGGCACTCTTTGAAGGGGTTAAAGTCTATCAGTCTAAAGTAATGGGCTGTTGAGTAATGCAATCTTAGTTAAGTTACATTTAATTGAGCTCATATTGAATTGTTAAAAATACTGTATAGCCGTAGAGTTGCAGCCTACAGTTTAAAATTGTTATGATACGCGTTAATTTTTAGTTTCTTTTTCTATAACGTAATCAAATTCTCAAGCATGTGCATAGCCATGACTCAACTTGGGTTAAAGATGTGTGGTACACTGCACCCTATATCACCTCTGAGTGAAATATGGGTCTTATGGGAAAAAACTTTATCTTCATTTTCTCTCGGTTAACTGTTGCCAAATCTGCTTGCTCTCAGGTCTGAAGGTGGTGTGCTGGGTTAAGAAGGAGCTACTGGTAGCCTCGACCAACCAGCGTTGTGAAACTTGTCTTATATTTGAGGGGAAAATGACCATATGAAAATTACTTTTTCTCAATAGTAAACATGAAGTTCCCTCAGAGATGATATTAAGTTTATAGAGTGGAAAGACAACAAGAAAAGCATGTGTTGACTTTGAGAAATGAGATTAGTATGCTCAGTTGTGTTAAAAGTGATGCACAATGTTTATTAACTCGAAGAAAAATGTAATCTTGGCTATTATAAATAAAAGTTTTGTTTTCTTAAGGAAAAGGCCTTAACGAAAGTTCCAGAAATATGGAAAAAATCCCTGAACAAGTAAATTCTCTGACAAATTCCTGTTTCCTGGACACCCTGACTTAGATTAGGCCTACTTTGTTGGAAAAGGGTGTCAATTTTATTTAAAGATAAATGTATATTTTGTACATCAGAAGTTAAAAACTAGTGTAGTGTAGTACATTTATTAAAAAGGCACATTTACGATCAAGTTCACACGATGCAGTTCGATTCAACACAAACTGTACAGTTGCATTAGGTTTATTTATAATACTAGTACCAAATATTGAGCTACCTATCATCTCTGGGTTTTAAAATTCCATCTAAACAAGAACTTTTTTTTATACTTTTAAATTATAAAAAAAACTGTACGCCATACTTGCAATAAGTTGGAAACTATCATGAAAATAAACACAATCCTTAACAAAGTTGTGAATAATGATTGACTATCAATTATACAATAATCATTTTAATTCACCTTTTTGGAAAAATAACAATGTTTTTTAAATATTGCATATATATGAATAAACTATATTAGAAATAAAGATGCAAACTTGTATTTTCCCCCATTAAGATTGGTAGGTAGGCATTAAAAAAAACAAGATTTAAAACTTTTTCTTTAAGTTATTTCTTAAATAAGAGCGGTTTAAAAATTTGTTTAAAAGATAATAACCGACAATTATTTTTCAATAGTATACTTTTATCTCTTTAGAGCATGTTTATTTGTATTAATAAATTGATGAAAAAATATGAACTGCACTGTTATAAAATCTTTCATGAGCGTGTGTAGTTAATAGATACGCTCCTGTATGCACGTAGCATTATTTTTATAGACATTATAGCTAACCTTTCCAAATATTTTTAATATGGTTGGATATTATTAAACTTCACAGCTATAGTAGGCTATGATAAACTATAGCCTACATCCAATCCCTAACAAACATCATGCCACATGGACAATTTGGAGGAAAATAAAAAATACACGTCTGGAATTAATTTAAGGTCTAACATTTCTGGGGGACGAAACCTAAGAACCTTTTAAACAAGTTTGTTTTCCCTAAAAAAATCTAAAACTCACACTAGCATTAAACCCTATCTACAGACTTCGTATCCCTAATGTCAGTAGTGTACATAGTAAGAGATTGACTCCATTCTTAACAGATGACACTGCCTTGAGTGTGAGCATGTGCGTGCATCGAAAAGTACCAATGGCATTAAAAGGATCTGTTGCTATGGGAAAAAAATAGTACTTAAGAATGTAGCCATTTATGAAATATTTTTTCTGTAGATTAAAAAACCCATAAAATGTAGTATCTCACCAATAGTTTTATCAGAAATACCAAATTCTCAGAAAAAATGGCTTCGCTTTGGTAGGTTCAACTTACCAATAATATTATTAATAACCTCTATTTCAAAGCTCACATCTGGTTACGCCTTACTCTATAAAGTTTTCTTTCAATAAGTTTAAATGGACGTAGTCTCCGACTTTATTATTGGTTGGCACAGTCACGTGATTAAGGATACGGACTGTGTGGACGCAGTTTCCATTTTAAGGATCAATAAGGACTTAAGGATTATAGAGATGTGGAGCTTACCGACTCTGAAACAGGACTTCACACTACTCACAAATATTTGGGGAATCGAATTATACTAGTTTTAAGGCTATTAAAAAATAAAAAGCCTTATTATAATGAACAATTTAAAACCAAGCTAGCCTAAGTGACACAGGGACAAATATTGTTTAAAAACCTCTAATATTGCATGACTAAAGCTTTACAATAGATTATAGAGCTGTTTAATGTGCAATAGTCTTCTACAACGATCATACTTTTATCTCCTTTGCAACAGGTTAATTTCTTGAAAATGGTTAAAGCTAATATTTTCTTATAGGTCAAGGCCCATCTAAATGAAAACACACTTTAACATCCACTAACCATTTTACATCCAACAAACCCACACAAGCAAAATTATAAATGAACTGATCAAAGTAAGATCTAAGCGGACTATCCCACCAGAAATCAAACCAAAGTAATATATATATATATATATATGCGCTAAGTAATGTATAAATATATTAAGACTCCTTTCCAACCAAGCTCAACCTAACCCTCATTAACTTTTGTTAACTACTAAGCTGCTTGATCTAACCTTGCTAATAAATTATAATCCATATTAATATTCAAAAAATTAATGATTCGACTTTCATAGTAGGCCTACATTGATCTAAGATGTTTACATTTGGACTAATTAAGTTGTCCAAATGCTGAAAAAAGAATTAAAAATAAATGTATTAAGTCATAGTAGATTATCATTAAATTCGCTATTTCCTTGTGAGCGTGTATAATTTAAGCTAGTCTTAAATTTTTAATGATTTAATAACTTAAGTGAAATACAATGTATTAGCCTATATGATAAGGTGCTTACGAATAAATGTTTATCTATGCAGTGTTGTGTAGAAGTAAAAATTGGGAATAGTACACAAAGGACGAGATTCTTCAATTCCTTTTTCCTATGTCATAGGGCCGATTAGAGAATATTATAAAATTGTTACCAATCATACACACATAAACAAAAGCAAATTTCTCATTATAACAAAATTAATAGGACCTGTATTGTAAAACAATTCCATATGATTTTAAAAAATTCAGCATAATCACACAACATTGATATCTAATGACATAAATATTTAAAAGAATGTCAAACCAAAGAACTAAAAGTATTTGATTAGGTTTTAGTTTTACAAATGCATTTCCTGAAATTGCACTTAAATATAGTATTTTATTTTTATAAACTAGTTCTACAGTTATAATACAATACCAATTTTGTTATCATTGGAAATTTGCTTTTGTTTTATGTTTGGTGTTCGTAGATAGATGGTAAAAATTATTGTATTTCTCATGTGACAAAGAAACAAATACAAATAATCTTGCCCTGTTTGCGTACTATTACGCAAAGGATTATTAAAGTTGATAGGTAATATATGTCTAAAGTTAGATATAGTGAAAGAAATCTTGGCCAAATAGTTTCGACTCGAGTTTTCATGCAGGTGTGATTCAGCAAATTTGGATTCAGTTAATATTTATAAAGCTTAAATTTAAATAAATTATGTAGATACTTACTGGGGGTTGATTCCTGTAGCTTGGGACTTGCTGTGGGCTATACGAAGTCAGAGGTCGCTGTGGAGGCCACGACTGGTTGTAGGGTATGTTCCCAGAAACTTCTGTTGATTTTTGCATTCCAAAGTCACCACAACTATTTTGATATCGATGAACTGGATTTGGAGATTGTAATAACTGATTCAGAGTAGGAGTAGGACCCGTTGGTTGTGAAATACTCTGACCAGAGAGAAATCTTTGTTGCTGAGCATGAGGTGGAAAACCACCTGGAGCATTCATGTTTTGACCACTAGATGGTCTGGGGGGAACCATTTGGCTACCTGGCATGGGTTTTGATGTGGGGAATCCATGCCTCATGCTTTGTGGGTTAAACTGACTAAAAGGATGGTTTTGATGCAAATTACTTTCAGTGCTATTTTGCACTGGATTACCAGGACCGTGCTGGTCGGGATGGTAGCTCCCTCTAGCCGGAAATCCTAAACTAAATCCTTGCATGTTTTGTCCATTGCCGTCGGGTCCCTTACTATAATTTTGGTCACTTCCTGTACTTTGTTCGGAATTTTGCTGAAAAGATTTACCATCGGAATTTAACTTACTACTTTCTATGCCCGCACTATTCACATTTTGTTCGCCGTTGCCCGAGCTGTTATGAATCGGAGGTCCCGCACCAGACTCTTGTCGATATTGACTCATCTCCACAGCAAGGCTGTTTTGACCGGGCGATTTTGTCTTCGTATTCACAATATTTTCCACACCTAATATAATACGTCCACCATTCTTTTCTGTACCATTTTGTAAAACTACGTTATTTAAGTCTGGTGGTTGATCTTGCTGCACTTGGTCGCGATTCACCTCATTTTGTTGGTTTTCAGCTTGCGTTGCAGCCATGTTAGGCAGAACCTTCCTCGCTGCCAACACCCCGCCGCTGCAAACACATCCAGCTCTTTATTACGTTACCCCGAAACTCGTCGAGAGCCAGTTCACTGTAATCCATAATCTATCCATCACTTGATTAAAAGCCTATACTTTGATAAACTTAACTTGATTTGCGACAAAAGTTCAAAATAAAACAGACACTTTCCAACACTCACCATTATTTCGCATATCTACTTCAATAGCGCGAAAGGAGGTTAGGAGAAAAAAAGTTAAGGTATTCATCCGCAACAATAACAACAAAAATTATTGCGTCCCATACCTTGGCAAAATCATTTGAAGACATACATGCACTCATTCAACTCACTATCGCACGTGACACTGAAATCCAATCAGTTAAGGTCAGCGCTATAACAAAGGAAACATCAACACTGTGTAGTTCAAGCACTATTTCCTTAAATTAAAATCTCCGCGCGGAAGACTACAGCATTACCAATGCGTACTACGTGCACCAGCCAGAGTCATTTCTCGGCTCGAGGAAGGTGGTTGCATTACTTTTGTGCTGCAATATGGATGTCAAGCTATTGGTTTAAGAAATTATGAAATCAATATTTCTTCACATTTCGTTAAGCTCTAAAATCCTTCTACATAACAATCATTAAACAAAAAAAAACACTAAACAAGCGTAGTCTTACGTCACATTAGCCTTGGTATGAAGGAGCGTCTGCTAATGTATAAACAATTCACAACGTTGTATTATGTTGCGATTAAAGTACGTTAATGCTGGTTCACACAAAATATGTAGGACTCCCGCAATGACCAATTCAAATACAAGGTGTCGACGTTCCTTAGTTGAAACCTTAAACAAAGAATAATTGTTTCTCCGAATATCACGTTAGGAGATTTTGCAACAACGCGTGATAATGTATAGCAATAGTAATCAAACATACAACTACCCTAGTCAAATCATAAGGAATATTATATATTCCGGTTATAACACTTATTATTTCTTTAATCCTTTACGAAAGACCTACCTCGAAACACTTTTATATCAATACCACATGAATAATATGTTTATGTATTAAACCGATTAAGAAGGATTAATCAATAATTAGTTTTCACAATGTTATTTTGGTCTTTGTTTGAATTAAAGGTTTACATACTAAATAACTACACAAGTATCTTCCCAATTGACAATTTTCCCGTTTTGGCAATATATACCACTATAAACTGTAAAGAAATTAAATAGATCTTCGCCCCAAGTAGGCTAAATAAACTTCCACGTAGACTTAGTTGACTTGTATCCGTTTGAGAGCAGCACCTACCAATGTGAGGTCTTCCTGCAAAGCTCAAAATTCTCTCTGGTTGGTAATGTTATGATGGCACGTTCATAGCATAGGAAAAAGTCTGAGACAAATTTCTTGTGAATAACATCAATTATAAAACTAAAGTATCATGGCATCGAAAGGTGGTCCAATAGCACTTGGAACAGATGGAACAGATTTTGCTCACCGACAACGCGTAGCTGCTCAATATCAAATCAGGTAATTACCACAATGCTCACTTTACTTGCCTATCTTTTTTCAGTAGAGTAAACTACCTTTAAATGTATGATATTGGAAATAAAAAGCATTTATTGAGTATTATCTGAGAATATAAAAGGCTCAAACACATGTTACATAATATTTAGTTAGGCCCTAGGCCTAAATGTACAGGTCATCTCAAAGTGGGGTTATTTGGACCCTTTGGGGTCCTTGAATTTTTACAGGAAAAGAGGGGAAGCTGAAATTAGAATTACATTTTTATATCTTACTATTATATTATCTTAAAAATAACCTGTTGGTACCAACCTTGTGTTTCAGTTATTACTCTTTTAGTGTTCACAAGATGTAAACTACCCTATTACAGTTTATAAACTGTCTTAGGTAATAATTATAATTCACTCATTAAAATACAACAAATACATTTTTGTAGTGTTTTGAATTTAGCTTGATGTGTGTGTTTTTTTGGATGCTTTAACAGTGATTATGATAGGTATATGCGATTTATGAGTTTTTTTTATTACTACGGTATTTCATAATCAATACAATATCCTGTCATTCCTCGGTCAACTATTAACACTGTAACCCTATTAGTACGTAGTAAATGTATCATTATACCGAAAAACATATTTCTTAACGTTCAGAAGGCTCATTGTGCTGATTACACGACACCCTCAATCTGCAAATGTTGGCAATATGCTTGTGGTACTTACAGCATGGATAGGAGATAATTGTTTGTATATTAACAAAGCTAAGACACAAGTATGTTTTGTTACTGATAGCCTACTTGAATAAAATTAATTATCTAGGCTCTTCTTAACTATTTAAGTATATCTTTTATCTAATAATAGACCCTAACATTCTTTGTTACAGTGCATTGAACAAATCTCGTTTAAAGTACTGCATATTTTTCCACTACTTGCTGTTTTTTGCCATGTTGGCTAAATTATCTGCAGATATTCTTGACAAATTAGACATTTTCATTTTAGAAATAGAGGAATTGCAAGTTCCAGAGGTAAGTGAAATCATTTTTCCGCTCTAAGATGTGTTAGCTTTAGTTAAATAGGCTTGTCTATTTTAAATCATAATCAATATCTTTAATTTTCCAGCTAGGACCTATATTGTGACTATCATAGTCACTGTTTATTTTTTTATTTTTTGTTTTACAAAACCCAACTGGAGAGAAAAAAAGTTCAACTTAGGTATATATTTTATGTATAAGCCAACAGTACCAAAAAAAAGTTGTAACTAAATACTTGGTTATCGGTACATTAAATATTCAGGGTGGCATTTGATAATGCATATTTACTAAGTATGGTATATTATAGATATACATATAGGCTAAATGGCATACGCACATAGCTTAATAGAAAATAATTATATGAGATAGGCCTGTGCCTAGAATATATCATATGACATTATAACTATTATAATAAAAAATCCTGTGGTTTCTATTGGAGCAGAGGTAATTCAAGAAATATCTTTATCCAACTTTGTCGGCGTTCAGGTTCCTAATTTATCCAAGTTTTTCCAACTTCTAAGGCTTTTTGAACAGCATGCTGCCAGGTTTTCTTGGGCCAGCCACACTTCAATTTGCATTAAAGGTGCCAATCCAAAACCAACTTTTCGATAGCCCCAATCTGGTTTTGTAAAGTGTGACCAATCCATCAACACTTTCTTCCCTCTATCTGATCTTTGATAGGTCGCTTGCCAGTCATTACCGGGGTTTCTGACTCAAGATTTCTCGAGAAGTGGTTGATTTTTTTATGTCAAGTCCCAGGAAAAAAAATAGGCAGGACTCAGGAAATTTTAAAATAATTTGTATTTACAAAAATTGTATAATTCAATAGATTTACAGGCAGAACATCTTTTCTCACTTTTTTACACTTGGATTGTGTTTGCCATGTTGGACAGTTCCACTATACAAAGCACCATGCTAAATGCCGCTGCCACCGGACACTAAAAATTTCAAGCTTTATCTATAAAAAACACTAATCTCTTCTAAAAAGAATCCAAGAAAGAGAGAAGAAGAAAATCACCTTTTTTCTTTCTTTTTTAAGCTCAGCTTCTTACTACTTGTTTGGGTTATATGCTTATATACTAATTACGCTAATAGTTTGAAGAATTTGGAAGGTTATATTTAGAGGATGTGTACCCACATTTGGGTGGAGGGAGAATGGAATGCCATCTTGGAAAAAACACCTCCATTACACCCGACCGAGATTTTAATTTTGATTGCCTTGTCATTGGCAGTCTTGTATACTGTGAGAGTAGCGTGTTAGACCAATCAGCCACCAAAGTGGGTACTACCAACCTACTCGTGTACCAAAATCCAGATAGCAGGAATTTTCTTTCTGCTAAAGACTAAGTTAAATATTCTTTCAGAAAACAAAGTCTTTAATAATAAAAAAAACTTGAAGAAACCATTTCAAATTGTTGAAGTCACTAGAAAGTAAACTGATAATTTGATTTTTTTTTCAATATTGGGAATATTGGAACAAAAACGTGAATCTTATAGACTTTCAAATATATCAATTTTCCTGAAAAGTTATTTTTATCAAAATTAAAAAATAACTACAGGCTTAAATTAATTTTCAAGAATACACAGTTATACAATTAGTCTTTTATAGGCCTATTGTTGTTTTGTTAATTCTAGTACATTGTCAGGTCATTAAATACATCATTTTATTTTTAAATCTAATATTTCTAATTTTTTTTCCACCTTAAATTTGGCAATAATAATAATAATAAGATATATATATATATCAATTTTTGGGATCCTGGAAATACTCCGAAGCTCTTCCCAACTACCAGAAAATCTAAGGCCATTAAAAATCAGAATCCCTAGTCACTACACATAGGTCTTTGTTTATAATAATTCGGTGAGGCATTGAATTACAAAAAAACTGGTCTTCTTGATATTTGTATTCAACTGATCTAGTAACTCTCTTCTTTCAACTGTGTCAGACATCTTTGTTGAAGCATGGCACTGGATAAAGGTCATGTTTTGTATATTGATTTGAAGTGTTCTGTAATCGCCTCTTGAACACAGCCTGTTGGTTTATCAGGCTCTTTGCTTGTTTGTTTAACAAAAGACCAACTCCTTCTCTGAGCTCAGCATTCTTTCCAACTTTTTGATAACTTCATAAAACAAACAATAGGTTCCAAGTCATCAAAGTATTTATACTTTACATAGTAATTATGTATTCATGTCATCAGTCGCATAAGATTATCTATTTCAAAATGCCATTAAATGAACTCCAGATGATTTAGAGGAAAAACATAACAGCCTATTGGGCTTATTGGACCTGGTTCACAAATAAACTCAAATTCATTTTTCTGTGTGTAAGCCAGAATTAATGTTAGTGCCTAAATCATGTTACTTTGTAAATATAAACTCATCACTCATTTCAAGAAATACCAATCAAACCTAGATTTTATTTAAAGATGACAATTAGTTTTAGATGAAGAAGTGGTCACTAGCTCTCAAATAGGTTTAGGCTGTATAAACATTTTAAGTTTGATATGTCTCTCATTAGGATAATAATTATTATTATTTGCATCTACTAAGTAAAAAGGGCCTCAAACCAACCAAATCAATGGCTCTAAAATTAAATTCTCTTTCAGCCATTATGGTGGGAATATATTTGGTGTATCAGTCTTCTCCTATCCTTCCTGGGATTAGCCGCAGTGCGCAAGAATCGCATCAAGGCCATGCAGCGATACATGATTGGCATTGGTGTGTTTGGGTTCGGCCCAATACTGTACGCAGCTATCTACTACTTCAGTGACGTTTGGTCATATATGAGCACAGGCGAAACTGAGGACTTGTTTGTCTGGCAGGTGTGTGAGGCCTACAATATTTTGTTTTTAATCGTTCAGTCAGGGGCTAGTAGCCTACTTGCTATAGGCCTACTAAAGCTGGGATGTAAGAAAACTTGAGTTAAGGTCCATATTTTTGAAGTCTTTAGCAAATAAAAACCTTTTTTCGGCCTAAATAAATAAAAATATGACTTCAATAGGCTATATGCTTAGCTTGATTTTCTACATAATTTATTCAAAAGTTTTTTAATATCTGTCTTGAGCTATTATAGAATTTGACCCGGAACATTTAAAAAAAAAACAAAAAAACTACACAATGCCCATGACATAACCTATAGGTACTCAAAAACTATTGAGATTGTTATAAATCAAACTTCTACTAAAATAATAATTTACTTATTATAACCTCAAAAAAGTTCTCTCTCATCCCACCTGAAACTTTAGAACAAAAAATAACGAGGCAAAAACTATCTATTAAGAAACAATAACATTTGCATGGAGAAAGTATGGAAAACTAAATTATGTAAAAATTTCTCTATTGCAATTGGTCTGGATCAAACAAAGTACATCCTCCTAGATTCTGCAATGTGTAAGCTTACTACCTGTAATAATTCACTATTATTACACTATTGTTCAGTTTTGAGTTTAATGAGGGAACTACTTACTTGGTAGGATCCATATTTGAATCACTCTCAAATTATTTCATATGAATGGCAAGGGAATTAGCATTTATAAAATAAATTGTTTGATCACATTTCTTAAGTGAATATTTTAGAATTACTTTTACTTATGATGTATGGGGAGCATATGTTACTTTTAGCTATATTGTGTTGTTAGTGGTGTTTACAGCTATTAGGCGGTGCGACTTTCAGGGTGGTACATATGTGAATTTAAGGGGGTATGTGCATAACTTTAAGGGGGTATGCACATGACTCAGGGGGTACACGCGGGACTTTCAGAGGGTACATGAGCAGCTCTAAAGAGAAAGTGGCCAAAATGACAAGAGAACAAAATGCAGCGGAGAACCAAACATGGCGGATAATTTTCGAGGTAACTGGGGGAAATTTTCTCCTTTGATTATCTGACATTTGATCTGTCATGTGGGGAAATTTTATCTTGGGGGTACATTAGACTTTAATCAAGATCAAGGTTTACAATCTAAACTAAGTTTGAGAACCACTGATATATTGTTTATAAATGCAACCAGGTACAATCCACAGCATAAATGCCGGTCTCAACCCACCAGTGGCTGTTTTTCTAATGGTACTAATTAGTCCATGATCCCAAAAACACAATACACACTCTCTCTTAAAACTTTGAATAACTATACTGAACATGCAATTTATCCTGGGTAGCTCAGTGCCATAGAATAAGTGTGTTAAGCCACGGGTTCAATTCTTGTGTCTTGGTGTAATTTTACAACTATTTAAATAAAGCTCAAACAATATTTTTATAATAAATTTTATTATAATAGTTCAAAAGAGATTGTCAATATTAATTTCAATTTAGGCCTGCAGTAGTGATAATTTGACCTAAGGCAGTGCTTCTTAAATGTTTCCCAATAGCGAACCACTCAATAAGCTTTTAATGCATATGCAGACTACCCATCTGTCCCCTTTCTGAAGTTGGAAATTCCATCAATGCATGTGTTTATCAAGCAGGAAAAGACATATTTTTAATCAAATTGTATTTCTTATGCACATGTAATGCTACTTGAGGAACCTACAATGTATTGTTGACTTAGTATGTAAATTTTGTGCTCTTTCACATAAATTAACTATTCCCTTTGGTCTCGTCTGCAAACCCCCTGGCACTCCGCTGCTGACCACAGTTTGAGAACCACTGGACTAAGATGTTGTATTCACATTTCACATATTTACCATTTCACAGAGAGGTTGTGATCCGAATCCTGGCCAAATAGACAAGGGATGGTTTCCTACATATAATTTATCAAATATTTTTTTCATCCACTTTAGCATCCTTCCTTCATGTTTTGTTTTTTAATTAAAAAAGGAACTGCAATTACACATAAGTAACTTGTCTTGTTTTCAGGGATATCCATATGCGTTCTTATGGTATGCATTCATCATATTGGCAGTCCAGGTGCACTTTTTCTCCCTGTATTTTGCTTGGAACCTCTTGGCTGCCTGGAAAGCTCGCGGAGGAGCGAAGAAAGTGGACTGAAGGCTCTCCAATCCTTTTGTCCCCGTGTTGTACATGTGTCATCGTTGTTGCTTGTCCATTCCTTTTATGGCCCCTAACTGCCAAGACACTTACTTTACTCTGAATGGAAGATTAAAGATAAAAGCTTTTCTCAGAAAAAGTTGACATGTTTAGGTTTGTTAACGATAGTTCTCCAAAGTTGGAAGTAGCTGCTGTGATTGTTATATTTGAGGTGGCTGTATTTATTATGGTCGTCATTCATTATTGTTAAGAAATAATCGTGAAAATAATACCTCGGTAATCTATTATTTCTTTTCGGCTTTTTTTAACATTTCCAAATGTTTGAATTTTTATTTTAGTACAGGACTTAAAAATTAAACCATACTTATATTTTTTAATTAGTCATAGTGATTTATCAGCTATAGGATATCATTATTGTGACATGATTTAGAACGTATCTAAAGACTGACCTGATACTTATTTCTGGAAACATTTATAAGATTTTTTTTTTATAATTTTAAAAGCATAACATGACATTAAAACACAAAAAGGATTTATTTATGTATTTTATAAATTATTTCTCAAAGAAAGTGCCACAAGGTTTCCTTTATCTATATTTTTAACACAAATTTAAAAAGCTAAGCTATAGAGCATTAGCACAAAGGTTATAGTTTTGGACAGTGTGCCCAGGCATTATTTTTTACAAATTCCTCAAAACTGGAAGGATATTCGAGATTTAATGAAAATTGAGAATTTAAAAAAATATTCAAATTTTGAGCTGAAATTTAACCGTGTCTGAATTCATAATAATTATCCATTTATAATTTAATCCAAATCTTGGCTGACTGATTGAGTTTGATTCAAATCTCATACTAATTTTTTTTTAAATAGGTTCAGATCCAAATGGAATGATTTATTTAAGGCACTTCTATTATAAAGTTTCAAATCGAATATTTGATGAATATTTGACTTTATTACTTTTCTGAATCCGAGCCAATAGTAAAATATTTCAAAACATGTATATTATCATTTTACAAACACATTAAGTTGGTTTATTTAAAAAATATTGAACATTTTCTTCATGGTTGCTTAATGTATTTATGGATAAGTGTTTGAGGATGTGTCTAGGGTACACATGGACAATTTAAAGGTGAGAGGGCTGTTATATGCATATGATACCGTATTAATGGTTGTGAATTAAAGTGACATGCAGAATGCATTAAATCGTTAGAATGTGATGACAGGCAGAATGGATCTTCGAATAAATGTCTCCAAAACTAAGGTGATAAAGACATCAGGAAATTATTGTCAGCTTAATGTAAATGGAAAACTGTTTAAACGAGGGAATGGCTTTGTGTATTTGGGCAGAATGTTCTGTGAAAATGAAAGGATAGATGGTGAAATCAACACACAGGTGAACACATCTTGGAGAGTAGTTGGACATATGTGGACTATTGCAAAGAATAAAGTAATATCGAAAGAGGCAAAGATGGCATTATATAAAAGTGTGTTAACGCTAACATTGTTTTATGGATGTGAAGCGCAGGTTTGTCAGGAGAAACACTAGAGCAAGGTGAATGAGGTTGGAATGATATACAAAAGAAATGTCTGTGGAAAAGCTTGTAAGAACAGAATCAGTAATGAATGGGTGCTGAAGAAGTGTAGTTTGAAAGGGAATCCAAAAGGTCAGTGTTAAAGAAACGTGTTACGTTGATTTGGGTGTGTTGGAAGAATAGTGGGGAATGTGAATCGAACTACGAAGCAACTATATGAAGGTGAGTGTGTATATAAAAAGAAATGGTAGGCCATGTAAGACGTGGCTTGATGTGATATATGAATGTGGGAAAATGAAAAACATTAATTAAGAGGCTTAAGATAAAAGACCATACATGACTTGGTGTATGGATGTTTTTGAAGAGAATGGATTATACGAGGATAAGTAAGTGTGGAGAAAGTTAGTGAGGATGGATTAATTACATAGTTTTTTTAATCTGTATGCACATTTCCTTGTTTACCTTTTAAGGGAATGGCAGGATTAAGTAGGGTGACCTGGCGGTTTAAGGGTAAGGTGTCAGACTTCTGTGCTGGGGGTCCGGGGTTCAATCCTCAGTCCCGGCACAGATTTATCTGATTGCCAAACCCTTCCTTCACCTCTGACAAGACTTGTATTAATCACAACTTGTGAATGTGTGGAATGCCAGGCCTCCACCGTGGTTCAGATCCCATGTTATACTGTAGGTCCCCCATTTCATCTCACAATCGCTCTAACATTAGCGTAACTGCGTATAACCTGAACGAGTAGTAAGATGCGGTGCTAATAATAATAGGATTAAGTGTGTGTGCACTATTTTTAAAAGAATCAATAGTACTAGGTGAAACATCAAATAAAGCTCACACTCTTTCTTCATTCATAGTGCAAAGGTTGATTAATATTTACTTAAAGTTGGACCTAGTAACTAATAGTACAGGAAAAGTATAAAATAACAACTTTGGCCCCTTATAACTCGTGAACTGTAATGATTTGAAGTAATTGTGTCACTATTTATAGTTTATAATTATACATGTGTTAAAATTGTGCAATACAATTTTAATGCTCAGAATATAACCTTAAGGAAGCATAAATTTTAGATTTGAATTTTGAACCAAACCCATTGAATCCAAATATAGGATTTATTTAGATTCTAGATTTTGAATCAAATCAGAATTATAGTAGGATTAATATTCAAAATTTTGCACAGGCCTACTGATATTTTTTATAACTTAATCATTGTGCTTAGTTCAACCTAATTTTAGAGTAAACCTGACCAACATTTGAATAAATCTAGATACACATAACCAAAAATATATTAATAATTTGTTAGTATTTATAGTTTTTATATCAACTTGGATTTGCGTAGAACCTGAACAGGTACTAAGATGCAGTGCAAAAATAAAAATAAAATTTAATAATTAATGTGAACAGAATTATAATTGAGGGAAACAAATAATACCTTTTTTTGTGTGCATTTTAAGTACATAGAAATTTTATAGAGTCAACATATTTTTGATTGGTATTCCTCTACAATATTACACATGTTCTTACGGTTATTTGTAATTCAGTTTCATGAATTGAATTTGAAGAGACCCGGGTAAACCAAACATCACTCTTGTCTAGTCTAGTTTGCCAATGACGATGAAATGGGAGTTTGGACTCTTAGCCGAGTTAACTAAGAGTATTTCCCTAAATGGTATTTTGCTTGGTTATTTTCCTACTATTCTATCATTTTATTTATTACAAATTGTTTTTGCTCAATGCACTTTATTTCATACACACCATTCCCTTTGGTGTTCTCTCCTTTTCCATCCTCATTCCATGATCATACCATCTCAGCCTTGCTTCTTCTCTCGCCCCTCTTCTTATTAGATGCTCCCTACTCCCACCCTTCCCCACAGTCACGCTTCCAAAATATTTTACACTCTGTACCTTTCTCATCTATACTCTATCCAACTTTATAGCTTTACTAGGCCATATCCTTACCCCATCATTGTAATCAAATATAAGTAGCCCAGGTGAGTAGTAAAGCTCAGTAAAAAAAACCAAATGTTGTTAAACAGACCAAACACATTTACCCTAACTCAATTTTAAGAGTTTCCGCTTCACTGGCCAAATGATCTAAGGCATCCCTCTCATGTTCGGCTGACTTGCTGAAGACTGGGAGATCAGGGTTCGAAACCTGGTTACATCTACTGAGGGTGGTTTTTCTTAAATGGTTTCTCACTCTTCTTCCAGCGAATGTGGGTAGTATTTACCTATAAGATGCTTCCTTCCTCATCCCTACCCCATTAGAATAATTATCATATACCATTATGTGTATAACCTGAACAAATAGTAAGATGCTGTAATAAAAAAAAAGTGTAAGGGTCTAAGTTTAAAGTATTCCTTTGGTAGTAGTATAAACTTAATGTTGTATTTTTTTATACGATACTTTTGTTTAGACTATAAAAGTCAAGAAATATATTTGTTTTAACAAACTTTATATAAATACATTTGAATCAAATTGATGGATAAATAAAAACAAAAATAATTTATACAACTTTTATCAAAATACTTTGTTAAATAAACTATATATTGGAGGCTTGTTTACATCCTTAGCATCGGTAAATGAGTACTTAAATTTCCAGGCAATAGTATTATTATTATTTTCTTATAACATTGTGGAATATATTAACTATTGTACTGGGTGACCTGGTGGTCTAGGGGTAAGGTATCGAACTTCTGTGCTGAGGTCCAGGGTTCAATCCTCGGCCCCGGCACAGATTTATCTGATTACCAAACCCTTCCTTCACCTTCACAACTTGTGAATGTGTGGAATGCCAGGCCTCCACCTTGGTTTAGATTCCACGTTAAACTGTAGGTCCTCCATTTCATTGCACATTCACTCTACCATTACACATTAGCGCAAGTGCGTATAACCCGAACGGGTAGTAAGACGCGGTGCTAATAATAACTATTGTACTAGGAATAAATTGGGAAGAAAAATATGGTATGGGTTGCATGCACAGTGAAAAGTTAACTTTTTTCACCATTTACTTTTCTGCCACTGGACAAAATTTATGAAGAGCACAAATAATTAAATGACAAAAGACACGATTAAATAAAAGAAAGAAAACGGATACAATATTCATCTTTAAGGAAAATATGTGATTTACTTTTGAGGTATAGTCATGATGGTATAATCAAATAATATAAAAGACGAAATTATCTGATTAGCCTGTGCACAACTTACTGTATGTGATTTACCTTTGAGGTATAGTCATGATGGTATAATCAAATAAGATAAAAGACGAAATTATCTGATTAGCCTGTGCACAACATACTGTACACTTAAATGCAAGGGTACCAACCTTTTGGCAGACAGGGGCCGATCTGAGACTTCAGGTAGAAGACTGAGGTGGGTACCAATATAATTTTTCAATGTAAATTTCTCTTTGGACACCAAATAATACCAAAATCATTTTACATGTGGGTGTTGACCTTTTTTTTTATCCTTCTCACTTTTTCAAGAAGACATATTAAAGAGTTAAAAAAAAGTCATGGGTAGTTGTCACATGATACATCCAAAAATGTAAACTTATTTCACTGCACACTAATGGACTATCTAATACATAATAATAATAATAATTCATATTTTACGTTTGAGTGATGTTTGGCACTGCATTTCGTTAGATAATTTCTCATAGGTAGGAGAGCAAGATAATATTCCTGCTCGTAAACAGCCAATATGATGGAAATTAGCTAGTTTATTTCTGGATTTTTATTTTTATGTTATTCTTAGTTGAAAATAATGTGTTAATAAATGGCTTTCACACCCCGTTGCTAAAATGAAACACAGATATGTAATGTGTTATATACACCGTATGTTTAAATGAACCAATAGATTATTTTTTTGGTTAGCTATGGCATTAATGGCCAAGTGTGTGACATGCCACCTGTGGTGACTGTTAGCTACCACTGCTTTAATGGAAATAATTTCACATGTATATCTTGTTCTCAAGTGTACATGTATTTCATACTGAAAACCAACTAGATAAACCTGGTGCCGGTGGTCATTTTTGAATCAGAGGTTTCAAGACTTATTTAATCTTAACAGTTCTATAAATAAATGTACCTTAGAGTGGTGATACTTAACTAATTAGAATTCAATAGATACCTGCGAAGCAGATATTTTTTTTAGTTCAAATCGAATCTTGAATCAAAGCAAATATTATTCATGAATTTTGAATAATTTTTGAATCATATTCTAGTTAAATTTGCTAACGTTAGGATGTCAAAAAAACTACACACAATAACAAAAAAACATTAGATTATGTTGGACTCCTATATGTCCTATATGTTATTTTACATAATCCTGTACATTTACTATGTATTATCCATGGGTGCAATTAAAGGCTCTACTGTCGCTGTCCATGTGCCTAATCTGTGAGGATAGTTTGCAGGGAAGGGTAGGGACGGTGGCAAAATAGATGGTTGGGTTCGAAATTATACTGATGGCTCTGTTTTTTGGGGTTTATTAATAGCACTAAGAGTTAATAAATAAACTGTTATGTTAAAATATATTACAAAAAGATATAAAAACTTTGACATGTGTTCTCATGAAAGAACTGGCTTAGTGAGGAATACTTAACTATTGGCTCGACTGACACTGCTTGTGACCCAATAGTTTTTATTTGTAGTTTTATATGTTACTTGGGCTACCAATTTTAAATTTTTCATGGATGCTTAAAATTTTTGTATGCTGGTGATTTAAAATGCTTTATTGATATTGGAATTTTATTTAATAGTAACACTAAGAAAAATATGCATCCACTAATGCATTGACTGTGATTAATAAAGCACCTAAAATAATGTTTAAATAATATAAAAACTCTTTGCATAAACACTAAAACCCAGCAAAAGATGATTTTAATCAGTGTTTCATAATTATAAACTATTTTCAGTTCTAAACTTTAAGCAAGAAAATAATACAGCAGAGTAGGGGTGGGTGAAGTCCATTTTTGTGATTTGAAGCAAATCTGAATCAAATATATGAAATATTCTTGAAGCTGATTTGAAACTCGAATACATCTTACTTTTTTATTTTGAGAAAAAAAAAATCCATATCTCTCTAACTTTAGACCTAAAATATAATTAATGAAATGTTTTTTTAGAAAAATGTTTTCAGATTAACACTATGCACATTGATTTGAAATGAATAACAACACAGGGTAGCAAAAAATGGATGAGTAATGTTTATTTAAGCTGTCAATAATTTCATTGGTAGAGCAGGATTTATTTTTTAAGCAAAGTCAAAAGCTTCACGTGGTCCTACTACACTGTACTGCATTTCCATGAATGGTATAATCCAATATTAAAATTTAGATGATATATATTGTCTACAGAGCTATCTTCTTATTTTGGAAATATACACACAAGTCTTGGTCTGTAACCAACTTTCCCCTTACAATCCCACAAAGAATAAATTAGGATGACAGTGTAAAGGTTAATAATGACTTATGGTTCATCCATAAACCACTTAATTTTTTTCTTGCCTTTTTTAGCCCTCCTACCCCCACTGTAACACCAAGTAGACATTTAGCCTCTAACCTGAGTTATGCAAGTTTTCACATTAGGAGTGAATGCCATTATTTCATAGGGACACTAAAAAGAGGGACTCAGATTTAATACTACTTGGAATTGAAAGTTATTAAAGCATATTAATATTATTAATGTTGAAACCATTAACATATTTTCAACATTAAAATTCAAGAATAGTAACCGTACTGTGTAACATTACGATATTTCCACCCCCACCTCCCATGTAACACCATGTAGAGATTAGGGCTCTTTCCCCCCTCTTTCTAAACTATGTTTTGTGGTTTATAGATGACCCGTTGTTTTGTCTCGGAAGAAAGTCTGACTAGGGTAAATACTAGCCACAGGGTTTGACTGGAAGATTCCAATTGGCTCAAGACTAAAAATATGGCGGACCTTAACATTCATAAATACCACTGAAGCTATATATAAGCTCTACATAATATTATGTGAAGGGTTGAGGTATTAGTAAATTCCTGAGGTGATTTCAGCTACATTATCGGCGATTATGTTGCGATCAGCTGTAGAATGATTCTCCACCTGCTTCTTGTGTAAATTACAAAGATAATAACAATCACTATCCACTAAACAAGTTGACATTTGGCTTAAGACATTGTTTATAAACAACGCCGAGAACCAACTAATGAGGTGGTTTAACATTTAATGCCATCCTATATCTTCACAAATTATGTAGGGCTTATAACTAGAATTTTGGGCACCTTTGTACTTAATGTACTATAATTTTGGATTAAATTAGTTGTAATAGCCCCTGAAATCAAACCGTGAGATAACCTGAAGGTTCAGTCCACCCTTGTTATGCCATCATGTAACAAACAAAATTCTGATCAAAATTTGTTTACTTTTGGGTGATTTTTACTTTTATTCTAAATCTCCTTTCTTCTTCTTCATTGAAATGAGCAACCTGCTTTTGATTTGTATTCAAAATGTGCTATAGCCATTATATCCTTAAACGTTTGTTTCCGCCTTTGAAACTTTCAACAGACTTTAATTTAAAATCCTGTTCAGGGGGAGTGGGATTTAAAGATTAGCATAGTCTCCATGATATGGGTGGTTCAATCTCTGCTATAATCAATCTGTTTTATGCACTAGCTACCTAGATATGTTAAGTGCCTATGAACTTATGTTACAAAATTAATTCCACTCTCAATAGTAAGGACGTCAGATAATGTATTCGTAAGTATTTGCAGCAAGAAAAATAATTGAAGTTATGTCACTAACTAAATGTAAGCTCATTCCCCATGTACACAATTATTGTGAATCTAATTAAATGTTAGAATATTCTAAATTCAGTGTACCAATGCAATGCCATGTGTGTGATATTTTATAAATATTATCTTATTAAGTGAATTAGAGGTCAATTAATCCAGTTTTGCAATAATCTAGTCATATCCCAATTTTTGTGTTTTGAAAATTCTTTTGAGAGCCATAAATGTTAATCTAAGCTACCAATATTCACTTATTGCTTTGTAAACAAAATGTTGGTAGGCTTATAGTATAGTTTATCATGTTGACAAGTTACTAGTTTGTTATCATTATGTAACTTGCGAATGAAGCATGAACAGCTGTTTTTGTGAGTGTGATTAAAGGCATAGTAAAGGGGTGATGATTTGAGAATTTTGACCCCTTAGAATAATAATATTTGCTGTATAATATATTTGCTCACACATGATCTTATTGTAATAAGGTTTAGGCAAGACATGTTTCTTGTAAGAAGAGGTGTGCGAAGTCTACTTTTTCGATTTGAAGCAAAGTCGAATTGATTAATATGAGATATTCCTGAACCAGAATCAAAGTTTAACTATTTAAAATAATGTTTAATGTGGAGTAAAATTTCTATACTTTGCGTAACTGTAAATTTAGGTATTAAATATAATTTACAAAATTCTCTATTCCAAACATATATAATTAATTTGTCTTAAAATGATAAATTAAATTAATATCACAAAATGTAATATAATCATTTCAGAATTTTTTACACTAAAACTAATCTGTGATAAAAATAAAATCATAAAATTAAAAAAGCTAAAACAAAATGTGTGTTTCAACAATAAATTATTTATTTATTTTTAAGAAGCTTTGTAATTGATGAATCTGAAATTTACCCTTGAATCGAAGTTAAGGCGAATCAATATCTGGAGCAAAGTTGAAGTTTTTAAACTGTAAGTTTTTTCTGATGTGTCCTAGGGTGGTAAGATGTCAGTCTTTACATACTTGTTGGGAACCTGTCAAGTGTCTTCAAGGTGTTAACAGTATTTATAGCTTTGTGAAGGTGTCGGAGCCACCTGAGCCCAGTCAATATTCTTTCAACTAAACTTGTAGATTTTAAGTTATATTATTAACTCGTTAGTTTTCAAACCTAAAAAATCAATAGCATTTACTCAAAAACTTTAATTCAAAGTACGAAAATTCCTTCTCTTTCTTATAGCTTCTATAAATTGCTAAACCTTGACCGACCTTTGCTGCCTTCACCTGATTTTCAGAAGTTGTGGAAAACATACTTGATTACATTAATTCATGGCTTGTATATTATTGATATAATAATATAATCATTTAAGATATTTAATTTTGTTAAAACTTGCTCTTGGCATTTAATCATTTGTTTTATATTTTCCTTGCCATTGAAATATATTTTATAGAGGCATCCAATGTACACACATTTTCAGGGGCATCGCCCCCCCTCCCCCTCCCCAGACCCAGTCACTCTTTCTTTTATTCCTTTGCCTCAGAAGCTTTGACTTAACACCTTTGAGATGGCAAGGGGTTGTTTGTTTAAAGCACTTCAATAGGGGTCTTTAAAGAATATTTTTCTTTAAATTTAGATCAAAGGCTTCATGTGGAGCTGAATCGGGTTGAATATGAGCTGCTATGATTGGGTGTTAAGCCTCATTAATAAGTATGTGCATACATTTCTAGGGGAGAAAATTATGTATTAACAGTAAATCCATTTGAGTGAAAACTTACAGGCTGGACATAGGAATCGAAACTGAGACCTTTGGCTTGGTGCAACAATGTTTTACCATAGACATTCTGGTTCGTCTCATATCCAGGGTCATCCAGACTGATCATATGGACAATCATTTACCAAAAATACACACACACATCAAAAAAATATTAAGTTAAAATAGGAGTTGTGTAAGTTAACATATTGAATACACTTTTATGTACAAACCCATAGATTAAAATACAATATTACTTTTTTAGGAATGACTATGAAAATAATTACAAATATATCAATGTCACATGACACTTTTTTTTTTTGTAAAACATTTCAAAATATTTTGGTGTATTTTGGTTTGTTCTAAAAATCAACATAAATTTTACTAGCTAGGTTATTTCTCAGTGTATTATTAGCAAAATAAGTGTGCGGAATCTGTCTGTAAGCTATTTCTTCAAATTGTGACTCATTGTTGTTTTATAGATGTATCTTGATGTGATTTGTAAACCTTGGATGCATTCGATAAATGTCCGTAATGGGTTTTACTCCATTGAGGTATAACAGCTAAATAGTGGTCAATAATATAGTGATAATTAATATACTCAAATAAAATAATTCATATTGACCTTTGTTTTAACTGTTTACTCAAGCTGCAAGGCTGAATTCAATCTATTGATTAATTGGTTTTGATGTTGTATGATGCAATGTGTAGAGGCATACATTTTGTTGTATTTGCACACACCTATTGGTGTGTCGATTTAAAATCGATTTACTCTCTGTAATAAACTCTATGCCATGAATTGACAGAAAGTACATTATTTTTGTAATGGCTTGTAGCATTTTCATTGTAGACAACTTTAATCTCATTTTCCAATAATATCAAACAAACTGAATGATTGATCAAATTTTTCATACATTTTCATAATGAAAGGCCTAAAATTATATGGTCTTGCTATTTACATCTATTTTTGTAATAGATTGTAAATATTTTATCAAATGTTTTGTACAGAATGTATAGTGACTCTAATAATGAACTGAATCACAAATATAAAAAAGTAAATATTATGAGCTCAAACAAACAAAACATATTTTACTATCAAATTAGCTAATCTTTCAATAATGTGTTTAGGAAAGGTCTGAAATAAAGTACAAATAAGTTTATAAAAAAAGGATGGTTGAAGAAACAAAAATTAATATTTAAAAAATATTTCATAATTTTCCAGATAGTCATATTATGAACACCATTTATAATTTGACATGGATTAGAACATTTAAGGACTTGTTTAAGGCTATCAGCAAAATGGTTTCCTAACATCACTGTGGTTGAGAGCACCTACACTCAAAACATGTTTTTTTAGATCCAGTTTTAGTGATCTCAATTGGTTTATATATTTATGTATACATTACAAGAGGTTTGAAGTTATTTTTATTCGTGAGATTCTCAAGTTTAAACACGAGTGTGCCATTTTGAAACTGTAACTAGATAATCTTATTCAAATTAAATTAAGTATATCCCAACTGTTGGAATGTCGGCCATTCATAAATACTGATACAAACTACAATATTTTTCAATATGGAACTCTTCTGTACAGAATTATTTTGTTTGGTAAAATATTATTTAAGATTTCAAAATGATTCAGTATTTTTTCCCTCCTTCATTTGAATAGCCTACAAATAAATAAATAAGCCTACTTCATTTTTTAATAAATAATACATTTTGTGCAAACTTTATTTGTGGCTACAAGTGTGTGTTATCGGCCTATAAAATCATTTAAAAAAAGTGCATGTTAGCTTGTGTGATACTATATGTTGACATATTGACTTACATGCATCATGTTTTAAAAAAAAGAAGCAATATTTGACTTGTTATTAGATGTATTCCCAGAATTGTTTTAGGACATTCATTTCACTTGTATTGGATTTGTTGTAATTATTTAATCACGCATCTTCTATGTACTTTGGATGTTACAATAAACTGAAGTAAAATTCAACAGATTATAGTGGTTTTTTTTGTATTTAAAAGAATAGGTTTTATTCATTAAGTGACGCTGGAAACCATTCCAAGAATTGAGCCATTTAATATAACATTGCAGGCACACACAAAAGAAAATTCAAAACGGAAACTACTTGTAACCTAACAAAGGGCTGGTTAATTGGTTTAGTAAGTGATATTCTCATTGTACTTTTTCACTGTTGACTGGAAATAAGGGTCACAGCCGAAATGTTGAGGATGATTTTATTGTATAAACACTTTACTTATGAGGGAGTATTTCCTCAACTTGTTAATGTGATAAGCCATCCATTGAATGCACTAATTAAATATTAAGTTTGTAACCAGACTTAGATGCTACAGTTTATATTGCCACCAAGTGTGTAGCCGCTCAGAGGAATATTTGTATTTTGTGAATTTGGCTATATGTCCATCATTGTGTCTATTAGACCTATATAATATGATTTAGAATTTTTAGTTGGTTTTTTTTATTTTTTGCTTTGTGTCTCATTACCTGTCCGAGCCATACACATGATAAGAATGGTAGGGTTTAAAGGAAATGTATCCACTCTTGCACTGAGGGGCTATCGGTAATCGTTCAGGATAAGCCGCATTCAGTACACCTGACTCGTATTCAAACCCCAGCCTCTCTGTCCTCGGTAAACTGAACTATATTAGTTTGACCTTTAGGGCCAGTTTAAAAGTCTGACTAGGTACACCTCAAGTGCTGAGCTATACTTAATAAGATGGCACTCTACCTAGACCAGAATGGAATGGGCCAGTTTCATAGGTGAAACTGGCCTATTTCTTACTGGTCTAGGTAGTTGCCATCTTGTTTTTAGTATAGCGCCACACTTGAGGTGTACCTAGTCTGACTATGTAACTGGCTCTTTGACTATGTGCCCACCGTTGTGAATGACTCTTAGTATTAATCTATTATAAAAAATTCTATGGTGTGAACCTATAAGCAAGCCACACCAACCAGGCGGCCACAGCTGTTAGCTATGATAGTGTCGACCTTTGCTGATAGAGGGTGTCATGTTGATAGCACAACAAGCCCTCTGGCCTTTAATGTCACTTTTATAAACCAGAGGTGTTACATATATATTCAATTAGTTCATTTGTCCTCATGAGGCTGAGTTTGACCCCTGTTCAGACCCACTGTTTCATAGATAAATTTTGGGAGCACCTTAGGTTCGAACCCGGGACTTTCTGATCTGTAGCCAGTAACGCTGACCACTAGCCCACAGAATGAAGCATTATATTGTTAAATATACTGTAATGTGCAATTTTAGTATTTAAGTTCATTGATATATTTAATTCTGTTGTGTTAATCTCAATTAGCTCTGAATTTAAGTTTGACCCTTAGTTTACTAACAAAGTATGTGATTTTTAGTTTATTCTGAATTTAAAAGGAAGGACCTTTTATAAAAAAGATTTTTTTGGTGGCCAAAACTGATAACATTGTACCCTTTTATAGGTATATATTGATAATATCTACCAAAAGTGACAGCCTGCAGACTATTTGACCTGACATGAGTATGTTAAAGACTGAAAGTAGATTTAGTTAATTTTCTAGCTGTCTGATAAGGTTTTGTGGTCAGTACAACGAGCCCTTCGGCTGTTATTTATCCATACAAAGGAATAATCATACAAATTATTATTGGGTAGTAAAAGAAATTGATAAAACTAAATACAAAGGAAAAATAAACTACTAAGAGTAAATTTGATGGAGAAAGCCCACCTAGGTAAAGAGGGAAAATGTGGGAAGAATCCAATGTATAAAGGTGACATCTTCTTACTTTCTTCTGTCTTCTATAGTAGAAGTAGTCGCACACAATTTAAATTCAAAATGGAGTAATCCAGTGTTTTTGTTATTTGTACTCTCTTCTCTATTCTTTGTGTTTGATAAAGTCAACAATGCCAAAATATTATTCTATTTGTGTTAAAATTTGGCCACCTCATTCTTAGACAAATTATTATTGGGGAAATGATTTAAATACTTATTAACTCAGCCTTATAAGTGAAGAGCTACTTGAATTTAAAAGTAGTGGTTACAGTTTAGAAAACTGAGATTAACGACCAGAGGGTTTGTTGTGCTGACCACATGGCACCGTCTATCCACATAATTTGGTACTATCTTTGCCAACAGACAGCGGTCGGTATGGCTCTATTGCAGGCTGGCGCAGTAGAGTTTTTTCAAATGTATTTAAAGGGCAAATTTGTATGGTTTTAATTATTAGGAGCTAGCCAATGTAAATTAATTGAAAACAACAATAGAACCCCTCCATAATAAGCCCCAAAGGCTTAAATTGGCCACTACACAAAGCAAGTTAATCTAATGCTCATCATTTATGGGAGGTAGAAAGTTCAAAAGGTTTTGATAAATAATGTTTCTATGGCAGCAATACAATTGCTTTCGAAATTAAAGAAATCTTAATAATATACATCACTTTAGTATTTAAGCCAGTTTGGAATCATTTTCAATATCTTAAAATATTTTGCCAAGAAACTATTTTTACTCTCTTGACTAACACATTTTAGTTTTCAAATAAACATTGCAGGAAACTTTCCTACGTGCTTATTGATATTATAGAAACAGTCACATCTCTTGAAGTTGTAATGAATTATTAGTAAATAATGTATTTTACCTGTTTTTGTCCTTTATGTTATACCTTTTACATGTTCCAATCTATGTGTTCTATCATTCTTTTCCATTTTCCCCCTTTTGTGTTTTTTTTAGGAAGTTGCGTTGCGCGTTTCACACCCCTCCCTGTTGAGTTCTGATAAAATGAAACCTAGTTTGGGAGATTTGGTGGTGACAATCGATTTTTTTAAGAGGCAACCATTACCTCTTTGTCCAATGGCATCAGTGTAAAGTGTTAACTGTGTTCTTTTCATTGTAAAAGCGATATTGTGTTTGTCCCTTTTATATGTTTCTATCCAGCTTTCCTATACCGTCTTCCAAATATAATATAGTAAATTAATAATAAATTGTGCATCTCTATCCCTGCTAGAAGTCAAGCTTAATAAGTCACCAATAAATACAAACAAAACTGTTTAGGAATATCCATAATGTTAGTTTTAGAGTAAAAGTTTTTTAGTCAAAAGAAAACTGAATTATATAACAACAAAAGTTAAAAGAATATACTATAGACACCACTGCATAACTAGGCAGTAATGAGCCCGTGGCAAAACTTTTAAGGTGTGCCCTCTCCCGTAAAATAAACCCTTCCTTGCCCACTTATGTATAATTGTAGATTTTAAATTATAATAAATTACATTAGTATTTATTATTGGGATTCTTTTATAAATCTCGTAATACCTCAATATAATGTAAAAAAAACTTGATCTGAATTGAATAAGACTATATTAATAAATATTACAAACAAAACTAAGAGTATAAACAATATACACACTTACAGAACCTAAGTAAACTTCAACATTTAAAACTCCTTTTTTTTTGTTTCTGTGAAATTGTCTAATTTCCTCCGAGTTTTTTTATATCTTGTTAAATATTGATTTTACAGATAAATACGCCAAGAGCTTTTTTGTAGAGTATGAAATCATGCAAAATAAAGTTATTATTGAATAATTTTTAATTGAATAATAAGATTTTTACGAAACTAAAACACTTATTTCTAACCAAATTAATATTAAGCGGGCCGGCCTCATTTTTGTCACTGGCTTGCGGCATTTTGCCACTTACGCTACTGCTCAACACTCCTTGTGTACCCTTAAGGTGGGAGAGTAGTAAATGGGAGTCAAGGCTAGTGATTTAGCAGTTTTTATTGCAAACATTTTTATTAAAAAAAAGCTTGTGTATATAATGATAAAAAAATGTGTCCACTGGTTGGTGGCAATTCCCTCCAAAACGAGTTCCCACTACTACCCAATATTGCCTAAGTCACTGTTAATAGGTGCACTATCACAACGAGGTAATAACTGAGGCAATAATTTTAATTTTTTTAAATATGGCAAAACTCCCACAAGGTGAAAGATGAATACAATATTCTATCAGAGTACTAGATGGAAATACTCTGATAAAATATACCTAATTAAATTGATTAATTAATAGTTCCACCGGGTATTCTACCCCCTCCACGCAAATGCGGGTTCACTTCCTCTAAACTAAACCTTCCTAATTCTTAACCCCTTAGCATAATTAGTACTTAAGCGTATAACTCGAACAGGTAGTAAGACGCAGTGCTAACTAAATAATAGTCCTGAAAATTATGATAATTACTCTAATAGGGTACAAATGAGGGAGGAATAGTTTTAGAGGTAATCTATACTCATTTGCATGGAAGGAGAAGGGGGTAAATCATTAAGGGAAAATCACCCTTAGTAGAGATGACTGGGATTCTAATGCCAATCCTACTGTTTTCAACAGGCTAGTCTAGCACGAGAATGACATCTTAGGGCTTCCACCATTTGGCCAATGAAGTGGGTGAACATAAATTAAATGTATTAATACTTCAATAAATTATGTGTCTAACATATTACAAAACTATTTGTTAATTTACCACAATTGAGTAATAATAATTATTATCTCACGCTTTATCCAAGACCATCCCTCAAAATAATCTAATTCTATAAACAACTGATAGCTGTCATTTGTGTGATTAAAATAAAAATCAAGCCATAATTTTATGTAATATATGTTTTATTTTCTACAAAATGTTGTACATAAAATTCATCCATTTTGGTCCCTTAAAAATTGAACTTTTACTTTGCTTTTCTGAGCTTTATATACATATGTTTTAAAACTAGTGAAACATTAATTAAGGGACAAATGGCATTCACATATACCAATATATTTATAACATTTATTATAAAACAGTTGGGTTTTATTAAAATAATAAAAACAAATCGTCTTTATTTTTAAATATCTTCTAGCTTGATTTATTATTTCCCTGTAAGTTTTTTTCAACAAGCTTAACATTTTAAAACAAATTTCCAAGTGTGATGTAGATTATTTTATCTTAGTCTTACACACACCCTTAAACACAGGGCAGAGAGTGAAACAGATCAGTAGCTAGTGAAGTCTTCTCTAAAAAAAATTACGTGTCGTGAAGAAGTCAAATTTCCATTCTTTTTTAAAAAAAAACTTTTGTTACAGTGAAAGTTCTGTTAGCTAAAAACTAAAAAAAACAGTTTAGGAGTGAGGAATATCACATGTTCCCTTCGGTAGTCTATTGTTGCACCCAAGAGGTGTGGTCTCAACAAGAACCGAACTCGTCCATCCACGCTTCGTATCGGCTGACGTCATTCAGAGAAACACTCTTCTTGCAGCGTGCCAGGGCGTCTTCGAAGTCTTTCATCGTCACTGGAAGATCCACATCCTCTTTCTTTATCTTCTTGATCTCGGAAGGACTTCTACCCGATATTTTACGGCGCATGGACATCATAGCAGCGTCTCTGGGAACAGTCCAAATAAATAGAAATGTTTATCTGTCCTTTTTTTTTTCCAATTCACTTCGTTTTAGTACCCATTTGGGCTATACACATTATATACAACCGTTTTAGAGATGAAAATAGCATTTAGGGAAAATCAACTTACGTATATTCGGCAGAGATTGAACCCCGATATCCCTATCACCATCAAAGCAGACTAAGTGATTTTGACATTTAGATCACAGGCCCACCAGCACAGGCAGTTAAAATTGTTATTTTTTAAAAAAAGGTGGTACGACACAATTGCACACATCATCTTGTTAAACACAATAAACAATCTTCATATATACATTTTAAATAAAATCGCTTAAATATATTGAGCCAAATTCAAATTTTCAAAAATCGCTCATTTATAAACTGGTCTCAAATTATTTTAATCTGGAAAAATAAAAACACATTCTTATTTAGAGTGAAAAATAATTCCAATACATTTAATTTGAGCTAAGTCTTAAATGTCATTTTTGAAAAAAAAAAAAAAAAATGTAACTGTCTCAAGTAAACTATATATAAATTAATTTTCTGTAGAAAAATAAACGAATTATTATTAAAAAGGGAAAATTTACCTCAGATAACAAGTTTGAACAAAATCTTATTTATTTAGGTTTTATAATCAAGCAAAATGTAGGGTCTGCCCCCTCACACTTTCTTCCCGCTAATGTTTTCAGATATATTTTTCCATATCTCCAAAATTTATTTGTATTACGTTCACTATAAAATGTATAAGCTAAACTAATATTACATGGTAACGGTTTAATATATATTTCTTTATGGATTACTTAAGTTTCTATATCTTGTTATGCATACCCTAAATTAATGATTATATATGATTTTATAAGCACCTGCAGACATTGGTGATGTCTGAACCTGTGTAGCCGTCGAGTTTATCAGCTATGACGTTAGTGTCTAACTTGGAGTCTACCGTGACCCCTTCCAGACACAGCTTAAGAAGCGCTGACCTGGTATCGTCTGCAACACATGACACTATCTGTAATGTAGATGTCTATCTGAATTCACTTTGGATTAACCACTAACTATTATAATAAAGGTTATCTCAAGTTCAATATGTGACGTTCTATAAATCGTTAAATCAGATCAGGCCAGAGAAAACTTTCAGAAAAAAGCTCGTATAGAAATGTGAAATGAAATTAAAAAGTGGATTTTCAAATTATTATTTTTTTGCGCATGATTTAATAATACATAAGTAATACATTTAAAAATATTACGTATTTTTAATGAAAAAATAAACTTAAGTATAAACCATAAACAGTGTAATAATTTTAGTCAAATTAATTGTTTTAATGGAAATAATGCCAATGATAATATATGTCATTTTCTACATAACTTCAACATTTTGTGGTTTTAATCTAATTTAAACTCGTACAAAGAAGCTTCTAAATTTTTAATCTGAATCTGAATCTTGCTATAATTCATATTCGATCCAAAATTATAAATCATATTATTGAAATGTTCGAATCATATTTGACATTTCAAATCCAAATGGATCGCAGATTAATAATTTATGAGATTTAATTCAAAATACGAATCTAAAAGAACGATTTTTGAATAATTTAACTTTTAAGTAATTTAATATAGGTATATTATTTAACTTGACCGTATACATTCTGTGATACTTATCATATATTCATTATTTAACTACCTTATTTTGTTTTATTGGACTCAATTAGAAAATAATATGATAGTCGATTTGGATTTGTTAACATTTACTTATAGAGCATTAGGATTCGAATAACAATAAAATATATTTTTAGAACTAGATTCAAAACCTTTTTAATTGATAATATTTGGAACAGATTTGATTCGAATTAGTAACCAATATTCTGTATTGATTTCAAATCAAAATCTTGAATTCACACAGGTTTAATTTATTTTTCATCGATAGTTTGCAGACCACCCAAAGAGAGGTGGTCGACTGCATGCAGCCGCGGACCGTGGTTTGCTCAAACCTTAACCAGATTATTGGTTCTACTCGTAGAATTATTACCAAGAAGTTTCAAACACATTAATTGACCAAATATATTTAAAGAATGTCTCTACAGCCTACTTAGAGAGTTTGCATACCGTTAGGAAGAGGTATTAATACCCTCTTCTCGAACCGCCGTCTGAAAGCCTCGTCAATGTCCCCCGGGTGATTAGTGGCAGCAATGACGGTGATTACCTTGTCTTCGTTGCTGCAAGAAAGAGACCACTTTGTTAACAAACCTTGAGAGCCAATACTGATCACTGCAACCTTTGGAAGCCGTTGACTACACCGCTTAGGGGCCTTCCTTAAATTACTGTACACAAGGCTTTTTATTCATGAATTTCGCCCTCCACCGCAAACGTAAGGGATTGTAAGATTTTCAATCCTCAATCGTACGTAATTTCTTACGATTTGGTAAATTAGATTATTTTTATCATTCAATTGTTTTTAGACATAAAGATTAACAAAGAGAGTGGTTTAAAATTTTAGAATGTTTTAATTGCAGCAAAATTAGGTGTAACACTTGAGTAAATTAAATATAAATGAGATTTTATAATTAATATATTTATTTTCTGACATAATAATAGATTTTGTCTCGCCATAAATATTGATAAGAATAAACCTTATGTAAGATGAATTCTGACTGACTTTCACTCTCCAGTAAAATAAAAAAAAAGTTAGACCCCCCACCATCCATCCCCCACCCCCTAAAAACCAATACGTAATTAAAGGACGGCCCCTTACCAGTGTTTCAACACGTGTTGAATCAGGTATAAATAAATGTGTGGTTTTATTTTGTGAAACATTAAATTTATAAACGTAAACTCTGTTTATCTCGGAAGGTAGTAAGCTTACCTTGACGGGTTACGTACGCTTATAAGATACCATAGTGTATTCTATCAAGGATTTCTGTTCTCTTTCAGGATAAACAGAGTGTACATACTAGTAAATATATTTTAAAAGTCCAGTTTGAAGCCAAGAATTAACGTCAAAAAAAAAGTATCAATACCTACATGGGACAAAGAATAGTCAGCTTGGGGTATTTGCGTGGTCAAGACTTGAAGTCTAAGCGGAAGAATTAGGGTAAAAAGGTAGGGGGGGCGGGATAGGATTTTGGACCTCATTATACATCCCTTCTACCCACCTATAATAATGTTAGATACCATTACATTAACACCACGACTTACTACCCATTCAGGTTACACGCCTAGATATATATACATTACACCCACTTTTTAGTGAACCCCTCTAGAACAATTAACTCTTTACACCTTTGAGGAAGGTATTCTTTGTTTGCAGAAATTTCATAGAAG
>CABEEJ010000325.1:0-18357 GCA_901482245.1 Timema douglasi
TTTCACACCGTTACAAATGGCGCACCAATGTGGGCCAACAGCCACAATCTTTCCGTGTCTTTACAATTGGCGTCACAACGTGGGGCATCTTTTAACATCTTTACACACCTCATATACATTTGTTGACAGTGTTGATTGCCTGGGCTCCTACATATCACTACTTAGTAAAATCTCAGAGGATAAGAAGCTACGGGAGTTCTTGGATAGAAATGCCAAGCAGCCTTGTTCAGACTCCTCACTCAACAAAATTTCAACATGCAACTCAACGCAGCTTTCTGACACTAAAGAGGTGGACATCACTCCAGAGGAGGTGAGACTTCTACTACTACTGTACTACATGTAGCTACATATTATATTACTCCATTTAAATCAAAATTGTATGTATCCTTACTTTCTCCTATTTTTTTTCGAAACAGATCCGCAGCCGTCTTCAAAAAGTGGTGGCAAAAGCACAAGAGAAAAAATCCAACCCTTTCGAGAAGCGTGTTGACAAACAGAGCAAGGCTCGTCACCCCAGCCACCACTCTCCTGAACTGCCAAACTGGCTCAACATGCGTCCCAGCATGAGTCTCGACTTTGTGGTGGATAGGGCGAGCGCTCCAACTCCCTTTGCTGCAGTGTTAGGTAGAGTGCCTTTAGCCTTTTTTTTTAGATCTTATCCTCTTCCTTGTCATCACCATCAGTTCCCTCTTCTCTTTAATAAATTTCATTCCACACTCTTCTGCTTCCTCGTTCCATTCCTCTAGCGGCTCCTGTACATTAAGTCCTGCTAAAATGTTGTCTTTTACAACGTTGTTTGGTTACAACACTGTCAATAGTCTCTGACCCTATTTTTATTTAACATTGGCCTCGACTGGCTACAGCATTGTTTTCGGCAGATTGAATCGCGTGTCAAGTTTGAATTGTTTGCCAACCATCCGATTTCCGCCCACGCTATGCAATTAATTATGCGGGCCACATCACATACCTTCTCTCCTCTACACTCTTTGAACTCATTGCTGAATGCATTGTTATAAGCATCTTTTTTGTCAGTTAAGTTTTATGCATGGGTGTGAATAGTGTTTATAGATTATTTGTCTGGTGATGTAGGGGTTATTGTTTGTCAAATGTCATGTGGGAGGGAGGGGAGAATAAGCAGCACCAATTCAATCTGGTCCACGCCCCAAAACTAAATGCCTTGCAGGTTTGTAGATATTTTGGGGGAGCCTTGAAACTTAACCTCTGGACTTAATATTAATTCTTATGAAAAAACTTAACCAAACCATTACATTATTTTCTATAAAGTTGCGTTTTTCAGGAGTGTAACTCAATGTTACAACAGGACTTGCTATATTTCCTTTTCCTTTCCCCCAACCCACATACTATCAAGCCATTAGCTAACATCATTGCTTTCATTCTTTCCTAAATATATATTATCAATACCTATAAAATAATACTAATGGAATTAATTGGTGTGATCCCATAAGCGAGCTATACTGATTGGGCGACAATGATAGTGCCAACATTTGCAAATAGGAGGTGTGATGTTGTCAGCACACTGAGGCTCTAGGCCATTAATCTCATTTTTCTAAACCAGAGCTGGTACTTCTTTATTCAAGTAGCTTCTCATTTGTCCTCACGAGGCTGAGTTTGATCCGGTTCCAGACCCACTGCTTCAAAGATAAATTTTGGAAGCGCCAAGGATCGAACCCGAGATTTCTGGATTTGTAGCCAGAAACTACCTAACCACATAGGCGGCCAAATATTCTAATAATATAATAAAATGTTATCAACATTGACCACCAAAAAAGCATGTTTTTATTTTATAAAAGTTTTTTTTCCTAGCATAAATTTGGCTATAGGTTACTTATGTGGAACATAATATATTTGGATTATTACAGGGGCAGTACCAATTGGCTCTCAGGAGAACATTCTGTTGGAAGATCTGTTGTACTGTCTAGAAGGAGTGGAGGGGGAATACATTGTGCCTAACCCTCTACAAGGACCCTATGAGCCTAGAACTTTCACTATAAGTCCGTGTGTTGGTAAGTTCTAACTCAGTAAACTTCACTACCGTGATTAAAAGAGTACAAAAAACAAAAACAAAAAACAACACAGAATTAAGAAGATATATAATGTCTAAAAATACTTTGTTCTTTATCTATTTTTTGTTGTTCTGTTTTTATAGAGTTATGTTGCACATTTTTCACTCATACTAAAAAGTTCTGACAAAACAAAACCAAACTTGAGTCAAGGGATTGACTGGGTACAGCAGATTTTTTTTATAAGAAACAACTATTAAATCTTTCCTAGCAGCTTAAAACAGTGTTTTTCAAACTGTGCTCTGCATAGCCGCCATAATTATCTCAGGCTACATGAGGCGATTTTAAAATATGCAATATTTGTTTTTAATACTATAAAATAGTATCATTAATTAGCATTACCGATTTTTTCAAATCTGAATAAAAGACAGTTGCCTGAAGTGGATTCAGAACATGTCATGTTTTCTGTTCGTTTTATACTTTTATACTTGTAAAATTGAACTTTCTTTATTGAATGTTCATAATATTAGTGTAAAAAATCTTATGAGGGCTCCAGTATGTATTTTTTTTGGGTTCTGTCAGTCTAAATAGTTTGGAAATCCCTGGCCAAGAGTGTTAATCGTGTTCCCCATTTCACGGTATTGGTTTTAAGTGACAAATAAATAAATAATGATACTGCACCACCAAGCATGAATAGATAGATAAATCACTGAGGGCAGTTAATTGGTTTTAAAAAATGGTTTAAAATAACTATTTATAAATAAATGTAACTAGATAAAATTCAAGCCATTTGTGAATGAAACATTTAAAACCAAATATGTGTAAAGGTCGCACCGAACACCTCAAAAGGCCGCAAGTTTCCCATCCCTCTGTTAAACCATGTGACCACAGATGCGGGTGGGGAACAATATCATTACAACCCTCACTGGCCAGAACATCCTGTTGTCTCTGCAGACCAGTCCTTGCGAGAGCTGGCGATACAGATCCTGCCCTTGGCGTCACACTACTCGATGGTGGTGAGATTCATGGAAGAGAAGAGCGGGTTCCATCACGGACAGGTTAACCACGCTTTGGCGGCTGCCATGGGATGTCTAGTCAAGGACTACCTAGTGCTAGTGGCTCAGCTGGAAATGCTCCTGGACCAAGGTGGTTTCAACCTCCATGAGATGTGGTTTTACGTGCAGCCTACACTCCATTGCATGAGCATCTTGGCCAATATTGCCAGCACCATCAACAAGGTTTGACTTTGCCCGAAGTTTGCTCTCGAATGGTTTCTGGTAGGGGTGTGCGAATTCCACTTTTTAAATTCGAAGCGAAGTCCAACCAAATAATATGAGGTATTTCTGAAACCGAATTGAAGTTCAAATATTTAAATAAATGTGTAATATTGGATAAAAATATTATACTCTTCAACTACCGGTATGCAAATTTAAGTATTTTAAATATAATTTACAAAACACTGTATTCCAAACATAATTAATATATTTGATTTTAAAATGATAAATTAAGTTACTATCACAAAATTTAATTGAATTATTTTGAATTTATTTTTATATGAACACTAATTTGTGATGGAAATAAAAAATAAATAAAAAAAAAACAACATAAACATGTATTTTAGTTTTAAATATTTTTTAGGCGAAGCTTTGTGATTTTCGAATCCGAAATTTCATTCTCAAATTGAAGTCTAAGTGAATAAATATTCAAAACTTAATCAAAGGTTTTAAGCTTCACACACCCCTAAGTTTCTGTCAAGAGTAATTTAAGCACAGTGATTTTTCATCATCCTTCCAAGTTAATGTTGAAAACAATATTATAGAAATCTCATAATTCCTTTCTCGCCCCCCCAAATCTTAAATGTTATACTTTATTCTTCGGTTCTCACTTCCAATTCATTAACATTTACAATTTAAATATTGTTTACAAGTATCCTCCTAATCACACTCATCAACTGCTTCCATCCTGTGGCCAGGTCATTATAGTCAAATGTCTTTTCTTCCACTAATTTCCTTTCTTAATTTGCTTCCACTCTTTTCCTCTGACTTACATACTTGTTGTCATCTCTATGGTTTCCAATGCGGTCATTTTCAGGTATCCTCTCTCACATTGAATAATATTTTATTTATTTATAATGTATTTATGATGTATTTGCTAAAAATATAAAGTATGAATTGTAAAAAATACATCTAAAAGTGGCCATGCTTAAGCTGTGCTGGCTCACTTAAAATCAAAGATCATGTCAAGTACATTTTACAAATTGTAGGTATACCGAAATGAAACACCAGATAACCTATTAAAGGCTATGATGAAAATCACCCAATTCTGAACACACACTAATTAAAAATAATATGTGAGAGGAATCATGCTTAAAATAAGAGATTACAAACTTTTTGGTTAATATTTTAAACTTTCAAAAACCAATTTTCAATTTTAAAGATTTATCTTAAAACTCTACACTTTCCCATGTGCGAACTAAACCAACATGCAACATTTATATTTATTGATAACAGCAAATAAGGTGTTTATTAATTTGAAGAATAATTGCTTCAGATTTTTCACTACTGTGCGGAACTTTGTCTAAGTGAGCATACTTCATATATAGTATATTTGCTGTTATTTCAGGCGGAAGCGAAGGGTGGTCAAGTTCTAAGTCTTCTTCACGAACAGACGTCAAGCTATATGGGCGACACCAAGGGCCAGGAACTGTGCCTCTACTTGACGCAAGCCGCATCTGTTCCTTATATGGAGATCTTGGAGAAGTGGATCTACAAAGGAGCCATCTGTGACCCGTATCAAGAGGTAATGGAAGTAGCTGGGAACTGAGAGAATTGGTTTTATAATTTCTCAGGTCCATTATTTGCGGTTTTTCGATTTCTCCAATTTTCGAAATTCATTTTTTAACTTTAGAGATGAGATCGAGATTATTTTTTTCTTGAACTTTCAAAATATTTTTTAGTTTTGCACATCCCTACTCTAAATGTGTTTAATACTTATATTAATGTGATAAGTAAAGATTCATAAAAAACACTTCTTACAAAATGTTGATGTGTCTATTCATTCTTGTACATACTTTCATGTATATTAAACCTAACTAAAAATGTGTTTTATTCCAAATACTTTGGCTACTTGTTAGTGTAAGTTGTTCTTTTATTAACATTACTTTACATCCTTTACTGTTTACAGCCTGGGTGAGTTTTTTTTAAAGTCATATATCTTTCCCCTACCGGCCGGCTAGGCCTGTCATAGCTTTATATACCCTATAATCTAACTTATGACTTAGGACAGGCACAACATACATTGCTTAGTCGTTAATTTATCACTATGAAAGGGTAACCCACATTTAACCAATGAATTTTCGGCCATGCCGAGAATCTAACCCGGGACCCTTAACTCAGTATATAGACACACTACCAACTGAGCTAAGCTGTTGGATCTTTATGCTACAATATAAAAAAGCTTAACCCACTTTGTCTTATATATTAGTTCTTTGATATTTAAAAATGGATCACTTGCATTTTACTTAAAAAGACATAAGGCTCTTGGTAAAAATCAAAGTTGTTGTCTTATTAACGACTCTTGTTAGTTCTTAGTTGAGGATAACGAGATGATCCAAAAGGAAGATCTCCCTCTGGACTACTCTGCTGACTATTGGGAGAAGAGGTACACTATACGTAGAGAGAGGATACCAGTATTCCTGGAGAGAGTTGCTGATGTTATTCTGCGGACTGGAAAATACCTCAATGTCATTCGACAGTGTGGTGAGAAGCAGGATTTCATTTTTGAGCTATTATAGGGGTGCACGAGTACTCAAACATTCAAGTTCTAGTAGACTTTTAGTGGTTGTTTAAGCTTGACTCAAAATTTAAGTAACCTGCTTCAGTAGGTAACCAAATGTTCTAAGGTGTCATGGCTATTCAAGGCAATTTCTCCATTTTTAAATTGATTATGTTTAGACTGCTCTTAATATACTTCTACATAACATTTACATAAATTTATAATCTATGCTATATAAAATACTTTACCTTTAAGATACTGGTGTGTGTAGTAATTTTATCTTAGACCCGCTTCGATGGTCGAATGGTCTAAGGCTTCACTCTCATGTTAGACTGGTCTACTGATGGAGGGAAGATCAATCCCTATCGGGTCTACTGAGTCTGATGATTCCTAAATGGTTTCCCATTCTCCTTCCACGCAAATGCATGTTGATTACCTCTAAAGTGCTTCCTTCCTCCTCCATACTTCTACTAAAGTAATCATCATACATGTATATAACCTGAACAGGTAGTAAGACGTGGTGATAAAAGAAAATGCAGTACATTACTTGAAATTTTGATTTTATCTCATAAATGTTGAGTTTAATTAATTCGATTATATTTCAAGATGTTATATCATAGCAAATAAATTCCCTCAATAATATATCCTGTTGGCTTTTTAAAATTAAATTATATCTTGTACTGCTATATTACATTTAGTTAAAAATCCAAATATGTCTGATCATAACTTTTTAACAAAAACTATCCATTCTTAAAAATGTGTATGTTTGTACAAGCATATATTATAGACGTTCTAATTAAAATATATCTAATACAAATATTGTTATATATTACTTAACTTCACTGTTTCCCACTTGCACATCCCAACTATTTTATAAAATTATATGTAATAAAATAAATCACAAGAACTAATCCTTCCGTGTATGTTTTCATGGCAAGTTTAGTGTAATGTATTTTTAATCAAAGTAAAATATCACAAATTAAATGACACCTGAACTTGGGAATCGAACCCGGGATAGTTGGCTTGGCTCATCACTCCTCTACCACTGAGCTACCCAGGATTCATCTTGTGCTCTGGGTCATTCTTCACTCGTAGGTTAGTTGACCATATCCACATGTCCATCACGGACATGTGGATATGGTCAACTAACAATGAACCATCAGGTACCACAGCCACCCATGACGAATTAGAACATAATTGGTAATAAATAAAATGATAGAATATTAGGAAAATGGTAGAGCACAAATAAAAGTAAAAACACTAACACATATTTACACATACGCTTCGATATTTCAATGCTCTTATAGCATCTTCCTCAGGAAGTAGTAGTAATTAAACTAAACAGGATGTTGCCTTCAGTGATGCCAACTTGATTGGTGAGGATAAATTTCATTCACTTTTTATGTAATTATTATTGTAATTTTAATGTCTTAAAGACATGAGTGTTGAAACCATACTAATTTGATTGTTGTTTTTATTTTTTAAACCTGTTAGATGTTATTTCTAATTTAAAAACCTATATTTTCATTTTTAAACTTATTTATCATTTATAAAAATTAGTGTCATTCTTATTAAGAACATGTTTGGTTTTGATATATTTTTAAAATTTCACATTTTAAAGGTGTGGTATCTACATTTCATGTTTGTTTTTCCTAGTGCCATTTTAAATATAAACAAAAATACACACTTAATTTTAAAAATTATGAAATTATTCAAACTCAGCAGCTTTTTAAAATATATGACCCGAAAGAAAAAACCCAAAACCCAATTTCACAGACCCCTACTGTAAGGTAATCATTAATTGTTAATATTTTTATTGGCATAGCTTTTTATATGCTGAAGCAGATTTATTTTTAGGAATCAAAGCTTAAGTTTTCAAGGTTTCACACCCCCTTACCTTGAGGAATAGACTAGTGGTGTATATTAAATAATGGTTTTGTTTCAGGTAAAAACATCAAGACTCCTCAAGATGAAGACATTGTGTATACGATCAAGGAACGGCAGTATTTCGAGTCGATAGAGAAGGCCTACTTGTTTGCTAGTAAGACATTGCTGCAATTGCTAATGGAGGAAAATGATCTCATGCGAAGACTCAAGTAAGTAAAGTATAAGAAGTCTTCAACTTAAACGTATTCATTGGACTATTTCTATTTTTACATTTTATTTACATTTAAACATCTTGATTTGAGTACTTTCACTCCTTTCAGGTCGGTGAAACACTATTTCTTACTGGATCAAGGTGACTTCATCATGCAGTTCATGGATAGTTGTGAGGAGGAGCTTAGCAAGAACATTGGCGACATCATGCCCACTCGTCTCGAGTCCCTGCTGGAGCTTGCCTTGCGGACCTCGGCCGCCAACAGTGACCCTTACAAGGATGACATGAGGACTGAACTGTTGCCCTATGACCTCACATTCCAGATGTCTAAAATACTCAGTATAGAGACGCAGGAGGAGAAAGGTGAGAGAATGAACAAGGCTTTTCGTTGAGTTGATCAGTGAGTTTAGTTGGTTCCTGGCTGAGAATCTACCATTTTATGTAGTGTATGATTGACCTTGTTGTTATAAGTCAAAAGATAATTATTTTGTGTCAACTGGCTATAAAAACTTATACGCACAATTGAAATGACTTATAAATAAAATTTATAACATTACTAAAATAATGCTGTATTTATGTTTAGAAATGGGCCATTCAAATCCTCAATTCTTGAATCCTTCTAATCCTTTGGTATTTGAGAGATTCAAGATTCGTAAAATAAGCTTCGGTAGCCACGTGGTTTAATACGCTACTCTCGTGTTGGGTTAGAATGCCGAAGATGGGCAGATCAGGGTTTGATTCAAGTCAGGTGCACTGAGGGAAGTTTTCCCTAAATGTTTTTTTTCTCCCCTTCCACGCAAAAGTGGGTGCATTTACTCTAAATTAAGCATGCCAAATCCCTAACCCATTAGTGTAATTAGTACATATGTGTACAACCCAAACAGGTAGTAAGACGCTGTGCTAAAAAGAACAAAAAAAAAAGATATGTTAAGTTCTAAAAAAAATCTCAAATACAACTATGAGGACTTGGCTTTCAAAGAACAATTTTAAGCAATCGGTAGAAGGAATTATATAAAGTTAAGTAACTGAGAGGGTAGTAAAGAAAAAAGAAAAAAAAAAACTAAATTGTACCTTTGTACTTAATTTACTATAAAAATGCTCTCTCTGTTTTTTACCTGACATTAATATACACTACAAACAAAATATAAGTTGTCAGTGGCACCAAGCCTTAGTTAACTTTTCTAAATTAAATTTTAGATATCTTAACCTTAGTTAAAATTGTATATTTTTAAAGATTCGAGGTTTGAAAGAAAATTTAAGTTTTGGTTTTGATATTGAAGAAACTGACCCATCTCTAATTAACACTCTTATTTGATCTTAGATTCTTTAACTTATACAACTATCTATCTAAAAAAAAATTTATTTTATGGCCTCTGCTCAAACCTATAAAATATTTCCCTCCTTCCACAGAATACCGGCTACCGCTGGATCACCTGAATTTGGTAGGACTTGAATCGTTCACATTTGGCTACGAAGTGAAGTGGCCCGTGTCCTTGGTGTTGAACCGCAAGGCCATAGCTTGCTACCAAATGATCTTCAGGCACTTGTTCCACTGCAAACATGTGGAGCGCTTGCTTTGTAGGTAAGTGCAACTAAACTAACAATTTAAATATACATTTTGCATGGTAATTAATTGTTTGGAGACTGGCACTGGACTAAATAAGTGCTTTTTTTTAACATGTTTCCTTCCTAATCCCTACCTTGTTAAAGTAATGATCATATATGCGTATAACCTGAACAGGTAGTAAGATTTAGGGTTACAAAAAAACAACACTATGCACATTACAAATTAATATTCATATTAAAAAAGTCTGGATTAATTGATCTGCATGTTGTGATAATAACCTGATTCATCAGATTAGAATGTAATATTACAAACATTTGTGCATAAAAAAGTTTTCTAAATGGTTTTAGTGCAAAGTATAATATAAATAAGCTCAATATATTTTTTCAACCATAAAACAGTTAACAAAAATATTTGGCTTGGGGAATATTTCACATATTTAATTTTGCTTCAAATTGAAAAAGTGTACTCCAAACACCCTTATTTTTTATTCGCTTCGATTAGCAAAATGATTTTTTCATTTTATCAGACAGTTTGATAAATCTGATCCATAAATTAAGTCTATGTAAATATCTGTGCACACACCCTCTGTGCGTTTTTTCCCATGGAATTGCACGGACCTTTCTCTTGTGCAGGGTGTGGATCTCAAACAAAGTGGGTAAGTCCTTCCACCTGAAGAATGCTAAGATGTATGTCCCTGCGTTTGCCCTGCGTCAGCGCATGTTAAACTGTATTCAGAACCTGGAATATTACATGATGGTTGAAGTCATCGAACCCAACTGGCTTGCATTCCTCAGCAAAATAAATAACGTAAGTTCACAGTTCTAATAGTGTAAAACTTTCTTTTTTTTCCTTGTGAAAGTTTCACAATAGAAACATCCTTTAGCGTATTTAAGTGAATATTCAATTCAATTTATTATATGGTAATTGCTACGTATCAACTTTAAAGCAAGATAATAACTGAAACCATGTAGTGGTTATTGTATAATAATCAGCTATTTTTTTACAAGTGAATTGCTAAAACTTATTGTGTTTTCTAAATTTAAAAGAATAAACTTTGTATTTGGTTGCTGCCTTAATTGTAGTTATGCCATAAATGTATATCTTTGAAAAACACTTATGTATGTGCACCTTGCACTCAAACATTCAAGTGTTTGTGGGAACATCATCATTATCATCATCAACTGTTTCCATCCTGTGGCTGGGTCACTTTAGTAAAATGTCCCCATCTTCCTTAATCCAACCACCACTCTTCCTCTTTTAATCACTTCCATTCTCCCCCTCTCACTTGCACATGTTCTATCACCTGCTCCCCCCCCATTTCTCTCTTAGTCTCTCATGCGGTATTTTCCCCACAAACTCTATCTCCATCATTACCTTTGCGATTCTCTCCTTCTCCATCTTAATTACATACATACCATCTTAGCCTTGCTTCCTCTACTATCTCATGTACTCCCTATACCCCAAATCTTTCCCAGATAACTTCATTCCTTATCCTGTTTATCATTGTGACAGCTAACATACTCCTCACAACCTTCATTCCCATGGCCTCCATTTTTCTAGTCTCTCTCACATTTACATTCATCATTAAAATAGATTGTGCAAAATCTCAATGCATATTTTGACATGCATATTTTTACTTTAATGATCCTTTTCTTTCCCTATGTCATTGCTAGGTTTGTTTAACTAATAACCTGGGACTGAATTTTGATAGCTAAATTATCAAAAAATGATAAAAGCATTCTAAAAAATCGATTTAAATTTTTTTTCAAAAAATGACCTAAAAATCTCAACAATAACTTGTACTAAATTTACATGACTAAATCAAACACACTCTTTACACATGTAAAACATATTGACAAGCCTTTAACAACTAAACTCTTGCATTCAGCTAAATATAACATTGATTTACAAATATGGACTTGAGAAGTAATAGCTACCCCTTTTCCAATACAACCCTCTCAAACCTAATTGCAGTGTCTCACCAGGAATGTGTATTTTACAACCAGACGAGCAAAGAGGAAACAAAGTTTATTGCTTACATTATCTTCTTATTCCAACAACCAAAATATTTATATTTGATGATGATCATCATCTGACGTTTCGGCCTCTGCAGAGCGTCCATTCCTGTCAATCTTTCCAAACATCTCCCTCAGTCACACGTCTTCCGTCCACACATTTAGCTTCCATGTCCTCTTGCGCTTGGTCCATAATCTTTCAATAGGTAGCGCCCCACAAAAATGGTGAGACGCGATAAAGCGAAAAGTGCTATACAAAGATGAAATCAAGTACTTTTTCCTTTGATAGTTTTTAGATATGATTTATAAGGTTTTTGAAAAATGAAATAAAATGAAGTTGCTTTGTTTCATGAAATCCTCCTATAAAACGAAATAACACTGCCTTTAAAAAAAATATCTTAAAAATACATGAAATTAAGAAATAATAAAAAAAAATTGACCATGCTGTAATTTAATAATTATTTTGTTGTAATGTAAGCTAACTTTAGGCTACAAAATTGTGAAATATGCAAACAAACTTGACAAAGAATTTTAAAGCAAATACATAAGGTTTCAATAGTAAATTTTAATTTTGTATTCATTGTCTCAATATGTAAATAATACTTAAACACTTCAGATAACATGTAGTTTTGAATAAACATGAAATAACACCAAAACGTGAGATTTAAAAAACTAAATTTAACTAAAAACAAAACAATTTTTACAGGACTCTACCAATAGGTCTTCTACCCTTCTCCTTGTTCTGTAGGCTTTCTTAGGCATTCTGTTCTTCTCCATTCTCATCACATGACCTAACCTACAGTTTGTCTGATCATTTATAAAATAAACTTATCGATGGTATTAAAAATATACTTATTTAACATGAATGCACTAAAATGCCTAAAAACATATAAAAATTAAAAATTATTCAAAAATGACATAAACCAAGAAAATATTACCTTAAATTTAAAATTACCAAAATTGACCTATAAAATATACATTTATACAACAAGGGGATCAAGAACAGAGTTTATGTAGCTATCATTTTTACTATAAAAAAAGTTATTTATGTCCTTTATTTTTTATAACTAGGAAGCATAGGTTTAAAGGACATTCACTTTAAATATTTTATTTACTGACTTTTTCTCCGAAATCCAAATTTTTACTTAACAAAATTAAATAATTCTATTTACCATACATCGAGGTCTCTATTGATATCTTCTTGTCTTTGACCTGGATGTTACAGTTGAGTTGTTGTGTTTAGGTGAACAACGTGGACGAGGTTCTGGTGTGTCACTCGGACTTCCTAGATACCTGCCTCAAGGACTGTATGCTGACGAACCCTGATCTTCTGAGGATAGTCAACAGTCTCATGTCTGCATGTGAGCAGTTCTGTCAGTTCATGCAGGTGCGATTCTTATAGTGCACATAAAGTGCCTGTGGAATGGGGTTGGTCGGACAAAAATGTTGAAACAATTGAAAGTAAATAGATTTTAAAAATATTAAAGAAGGATTGGATTCAATATTTTACAAATCCAAATCATAATCTCAAATTCGAATCTTGTAAAAAATTATGTGCACACAAGAGGAAATAGTAATACATATTTATGTTTAGACTGAACCTCCAATATGGAGCTTTTAAGCTCTAAAACAAATTGCAATTTAAACCATGATTTAGCCTAGTGCTCTATACCACATAACGAAAATACTTTTTTAAAATCTAAAATCCTATATTTTCTCAAATTCTCAAATATTGAATATTCTTAAGGACTTTTGGATCTCGGCGGTCTTGGGTTAAAGTGCTTGCCTCAGCAATTGATGTTCGTGGTTTTAAACCTAACCTGGATCAACAGATTTTTCTTTAGCGATAAAAATCTGTAGCACAACTTCCTTCAGAGGGAAAGTCAAACTCTTGCTCCCAAATCAATTCTGGCATGTAAAAGAAACCTGGCAGGTATGTGAAAATACCTTTCCCGGCAAAATTGGTAGGCCCTTTTGTGCTCGCTCATAGAAATTCTTGCATGCTAATCTAATCAGTCAGTTCAGAATGTGTATGTTAAATACTTCAAATAAATTGGAATTAAAAAGACTTGAAGACCCGAGCGATTTTGAGGAATTGAGGATCCCATCCCTAGAAAATACTAGAAAGTGGTAAAATCTTAAAACACAACTCTACATAAATACAATGAACCCATTTTAACCGTTAAAATATTTCGGAGCTGGAGCCATGTTTATCATGTGGATTATATTGTTTTCTCCTCATTGAATATTATTTTTAGGTTTAAAGAACATGTTTAAGCAGAAAATTAGTTTTTTATATCATTTATTAGGGGTGTGAAAAGCTTCAAATAACTTTGACTTTGCTTTGAAATAATACATTACGAAGCTTTGCCGATAAAAATATGTGGAGCCTCCCCTGCATGACATCACTCAGGATCTTAAGCTGATGAATTTGTTTACGATAATTTTTACATTTATCTTTTGCTGTGTTTTGTGTGCAGTGAAGTATTAAACATTATGTTTGAATAATGTTTACACAATCTATTGTTGATTCATATTTTATCTGCAAGTGCTGTAACAGTACCCTAATGTTATGTTGTGTTTATACTTTCAGAAAATGATAAAGGGTACTATGTGAGTGCAGCAGAGATTTATTTACTGTAAATCTGTTGACTTTTTCCTGTGATGCTTGTAGCTCTATTTCTATGGGTTTTTTTTTGTATTTACGTGCAACAAATGATTAAGTACTCTTTGAATACTCTTGGGTTCACTTTATTGCTGAACTGGTGTTCTTTAGCTGTAACAATATCCATGTCTTTTGTTGTGTTTTTTTACGTGCAGCAAATGACGAAGTACTATGTGGACGCTGAGCTTACGTCCATGCTTGGCCCTGGGTATGAGGGCTCCGACACTTATTGTGAGGTATCAAACATTACCTGTTCGCATCGACTTGTTTATGCATCATGACTCTGTTAGATGGACGTTTTGAATATTGAATGATTTGCCCGTTGTGAAGTGAAACTTGTTTGGAATGATTCAAATTTTCATTTCAGCTAAGAATCTCGAAATCGGATTTTTATAAAATATGATGAGTGTAGGAGGTTAAGGTGGGAGTGTAGAGAATTCGTGGGAAAAGAAATGTTTTTTCAAATTTTTAAGCAAAACCGTTTTTTGGCCAAATAAATAAAATATTTCTTCAATAGAAACATAGAGTTTAATTCTCTTCACAAAGTGATATCAACAGTAAATTGTTGAATATCTGTCATGAGCCTAGCTGCATTAGATGAGTAACTTTTTAAATGAAGACAAAAAGTTGTCATTAAATTCCAGGACAATATTGACAAATATTCAACAACAATGTTGATATTGGCATGTAAAGAAAACTAAACTTTATTTCCACTGGAGTTATATTTTATTTATTTTGGCCAAAAAAAGGTTTTTATAGAAAATATGCAAAAACACTTATTCCGCATCCCCTACATCTCCATCTTAACAGTTTCTGCATATAAAAAAATAATAATTTACCTATAACTTTTGGGAGCAAAGAGGAAGCAAGATGTTATGGGAGATAGGGAAGGAAACCAACCTGAAAGGATCGTTTGGTTAGACCTTGATAGAAAACAAACTTATATTTTCATTTCACTACACATTATTCACACTTGTAATTTAATATCACTTATTTTCTCCCTATTTTATTTTTTGGATTTCTCTTTTAGAAAGTTGTGTTGTATGTTTCACGCTCCCTCCTGCTGAGTTAGAATAAAATGGAACATAGGTCCCGGGAGTGAACGGTAACGATTGATTTTCTTTAAGAAGCAACCCAGTACCTCTTTGTACAGTGGCAGCAATGTAAAGTGTGAACTATGTTCATCTTTTCATTTTAAAAGCCAAATTGTGTTTCTTTCTTTTTATAGGTTGTCTTGATACCTTCCCTGTACTTTCTTTCAATCATTATCAATTTTACAGCTAAACATGATTTTAAATTTTCAGAAATATTTCTTTTTTATAAGAAGTACAGAGAAACTAACAAAAAAACAAAAGCGTAACCTAAAACCATTACATATGAGTTATATTACATTATTTTAGACTCTTTCCACACTTTACATATATACAGTCAACTCTCGATATCTCAGACGTTGGATAATTCGGACAAAATTATCTAAAAGTAAAATTTTATTTAGTAACACGCTAGCTGCATGCTGGCAGGTCAAAAAATGTTATAGAAGTGGTGTACGGGGCTGGCGCAGATCTTGCAACACAGCGTTAATGCCCCTTCCATCTCGCCCCTGCACATACAGTACAGTGTAGAGATAATTTGCAAGTACTACAGGCCTGTTGTAATCTCATTCTTTCCCATTCCAGTATCTAGCTGGGTTATTTGTATGTGTGTGTCTTATCTGATAAGTGATACGTATTGTTTACCTCGTCACATTAAAGTATAATATTACTTTAGATAAAGTTTTGCTTTAAATTTCTCAGGCACAACTTTATTTCCTCTTGCTAAGACGGACTTTTCGTAACTCGAACAGACCCCCATCGCCTTTAGTATGGTTCATTGAGAGTAGAGTGTAATGATGTTGAAAATAATTTCTCAAGGTCGACTTACTCTTGAGGTAGATTATTGGTTTGTGGCCTATAGATCACCATGTGCTTTGCTTACTATTTGAGTACACAAATTTGTGCTGGTCTTATAGATCTCTATACAAGTTAAAAATAAATGTGGAATTTTTTTCTCAATATATGCAGATTTTTAATTTTTCTTAATTTTCAAGGCGAGTTGTTTTTAGCGATGTTCAAGGTGACAAATATTTGAAGAAAAGTAATAACTCAACTGAAATAGAATAATTTTATTAACTTAGTTTGAGGGCATTAACCAAAAATAATTGGCATGTACAAACTGATTTGGTGCTCTCTTTTAACTTTTTTTGCAATATTTCAAACCTTATTCATCTGTAATTGGATCAACACACTAAAGTGTTTCATCACAACACGATCATAAATTTATTAAAAAAAAATTATCATGGCATAGTAAATTGACAAACAAGATTCACTTTAAAACGATTGATCTGTAGTAGAGTATGACATAAAATTTTAATTAGTTTTGATTTTGTGATGAGTTCTATTATATAATATTATTTATTGTGAAATGAAATGCTACAAATTTTTGTTTATCAAATTATAGTTTCAGGTTCTTTTACAATCGGCAATTTTACCAAGTTTGTGCATTTTTCATATTTTGTTTCGACCATCTCGAGGTAAAAATAATAAAATATTAATCTACTATGCTACTTCATAACTAGTCTTTAATTTAAATAGTTTAAATTTGTATTATGAAAAGGGAAAATTCACAAAATTCACTATGTGTTAAAATAATCACATACTTTTGTTTATTTAGTACAAAATAACATATGACTTAGTTTCCAACTTTTGGTGCTTCTGTCTTAAAATATCATTTCCCCATCTTTGTGTCTACTTAAAAATGGTGTATACAATTTTCATTTTATAATTGCAGGCAACCTAGTACATATTTATCTGTTGAGGGTGGAAAGTTAATTATTTTGAAACAAATTTAAATTAATCATAAAAAATATTACTTATACAAAAATAACTTCATGTTGTCAACCCGCAAGCAAGCGATGCTTACTGAGGGGCTGCCGCATGTTGGCGAAGATAGTGCCATACTTGCAGATAGAGAGAGTCATGTGGTCAGCACAATGAACTATCAATCTCAGTTTGTTAGACCAGAGCTGCTACATCTTCATTCCAGTAGCTCATTTGACCTCACAAGACTTGGTTGACCTTGTTCCAGACCCATTGTTTCATAGAAAAATATGGATTCACTGAGGATTGAAACCAGGACCTATAGATCACATAGATGTCGAGTAAAAGGATGATAGTGTTTAAATATATCTATCAAACATCAAAAGGGGTTAGTTAAATTATTTGTCTTTATAAATTTCGTTTTGGGGGATCGTCAGGAAAAATTAGATTTTTGGGCCAGGGAAAAGTCAGAGCATTTTCTTTGTTGGATTTTGTGAGATGTGAAAACACGATAGGAAGGGTTGTATCTGACATTTCAAACCACTACTATGTTTACTTTCATACATTCATAAATAAAATATGTTTTGCAGCTGGTAATTTTGACAGTTTTGATTGTTGTTAAAATAATAATATAATAATTTGATTACCGTTTTTTCAATATTGACTTCAAATAAATTTATTCTATAAGGAAAACCTCTTTTTGCTTTATGAGGCAATTGTATTTATTTGTAATTTTATAAATCTACATTCCTACTACAATTCAATAAACTAACTTCTATTGAGATATTACAGTGGCATAATACTAATATTTCTAATACAATTATGTTATGGTCAATTATATACTTCAGTTTGTAACTACTAACACTTTTGCTGTGGTTTTTTCTTTTGTTATGATTTTGACAAAAATAAATTGCATTTACCAATGAATGGCTATACTTTTCACTATAAACATACTATTACTACTACTACTACTACCACCACCACCACCACAGGGAAAAAAAGTGCTATTTTATAAAATAAAGATCAGAAATTCTCTTATTTTTATTAAATATAACACATATATATCAGTAATTTGTGCATGTTCTTAGAATTTGGAATCTAATTGTGAAGAATTTCAAAGATATTTTTGTGGCTAAAATGCAAGATGGTTGAATTGTCCATGGCTTCACTCCCACGGAAAGATTGAGGTTTGAATCACATTTGGATGTATTAAATTTTTTTTTCCTTAAATGTGTGTCACTCTCTTTCTCTCCATGAAAATGAAAGTACATTTCCAAATATATGTATTTTTTCCAAGTAAAATGCTACAAAAGTTCTATACTATAGTTAAATTATGTGTGTATATATATATATATATATATA
>CABEEJ010000325.1:18425-36417 GCA_901482245.1 Timema douglasi
ATATATATATATATATATATATATATATATATATATATAATAAGCTACACACATATCATGGATCGTTTCATGCTGTCATTAACTGAAATGAACTGAAATTTTGAAAAATGCAGAAGCTTGATAATCCAGCCATGTTCTACACGGAGACGTATCATTCTTGATAATTTATGTATTATATGTTAGTAGCAGCGGCGGCTTGTCCTTAGGGTGTGAAGACACGCACCCCCCAGTTTCCCCACTTATAGATTAGAGCCATGCAAAATTATTATTTGCACTCTTACGACAATTTTATCTTGCCAAAATAGTTTCAAGAAAAATTGGTTTTTGGCTTAGGCAATAGCAGTCAATGTTTTTGAAATGATATGCAATCAGGCAAACGGCTGTCAGCGCTCTGCCGTTTGAAACCAACTTATCAGAAATGGTCACCAGCAGGCTGTAGTTAGCTAGCCCTGTCTTTTCTGTGTCTGAAGGTGCTTTCCCTTATGCACCCTGAAGTTGAAAGCTTGTGGGATATGTGAACCAACATTATGGTCGTCAGCAACTCTGCTTGTACCTGTGTCTTAAAACACATATTTGTGCTATGTATATCGTAGGTGTTTGTTTAAATGTAGCTTAAATTTAGGATTGTGTTGATTTGTTGAGTTATATGTTGTAACATTTTATATAGGTAAATTGAATAATTCAATTAAGAAAATAAATGTTTCAAGATCACTTCTTGATCAAAAAAGGGAGTTGAGATCATTAGTTAAGCAATTTCCTGAATTCTGTGTAAAACAAATAGAAACCAAGGCAAATTAAAATCAAGTTTTCAAAAGGCAACCCAATTCCAAAGATGCATACCAAAACAATGGCTGTATTTGCACCTGTGATGTGGAAAAATCTTTTTACCGTTTCCCTTGAGCCCGTGAGCTTGTGAGGACAATGAACATACATACGTATGTATGTATGCACATTAATAACACAGCTGCAGGGTTTATGCAACAGTTCCATGTTCTTTGGAGTGAATGTGCAATTTTGTATTTTGGCATGTTGTTTGTGATGTTATTTTACATTTGAGTTTAAATCAATGAATTTTTAACAACTATTGCTTAAATGTCTATTTTATTTTAAATATATTATTTATAATTAATTAAATAAATAAATTGGCTGCGCCTTTCAGTTTCTAAAGTGATGAGCCGCCACTGGTTAGTAGACTTGTCATTCTATCTTCTTTTTGTAGTATATATTTGATTACTGTTAGATTAGCATGGTTTCTTAGTCTTGGATACATTTCATAAGCAAATGTGAATGATCTTTTCAGTTATAGTGTCTTCTTTTGTGATTTAGTCATTTGGTTCCAAAAATTAAGAAACATTTCAAATAATGTGTGGTTATAAAAATCTAGTGTATAAATACCATCTTCATCTAAACATAAGGCAAAGGACTACATACTTACTAGAAAATTATAGACCTAAAAATTCACAATTAAAACACATGATATAATTATGAGATTTTCGGCATACGTCAGTCACCATTTTCAGCAGAAGAGAAATAACATAATTTAATTTAATAATTAAATATAACATTATATCCGTCTACCAAGAGTAAAAAAACAAGTTTATCCAGGCAACTTCAGACTCCAAGCCTAAACCTTTTTCCTGGATCAAGAAGCAGGCAACAATAACAGTATCTAAGTGACCATGATCTACCTCCAGCCATTCTGCCATAGTCCAGTGTTTTTTACTATCTTATGCTAAAGAAGAGAACTGATTTACTCCCAAAAATTACATAGGTAATTTTGTGTGTTGTTGTGAACTTTGAGGCTTACAGTTTTCTGGTGTGTAGTGTAGGCCTTGCCCTTCTATCCTCCTTTCATTGTTTAATTTAATATAGCTGTTTGGTGCTATTCTTCCGTCGTATGGCTATAAGAAAATTTGTGTACCTCATCTAAACATTTAAAATATATTCACATTTTAGAATGACAGATTAACATTTTACGTTCTGATATAGTTCAGAGTAACATGATACACTAAAATATCTAAATAATAATATCATGCGAGTTGAACTTAATGATAAGTAAGTCAAATGTATCAATCATCAGTATAATTGGTGGGAATTGAGATAGGATTGAAAGAGACAACAACAATCTGTACTCTGAAGTAAATAGATTATATGATAGTTTTTTCCTCATAAATAAATCTGTAAACTTGTGTTTATTAGTTTAATGTTGTCTCGTATTTATGTAAATTGATCACACTAACCAGATTCTAGTATATTGTAATAATAATAATAAACAATACAGTGTTTTGATATTGCAAATTAATTGCAACATTCCAATATAATCGTTAGTGTGTTAGATTTGAATAATCTCCATATAGTTCTAATGTTGTTATAATACAAACAATAAATTATGTGAATTTGTATGGTTGCAATATAATTTATTGTGGTGTGTATTACTGTATGCATTATGATAGTTTATATTGTTGGACTTTTTTGTTATCATAAAATATTAATTTCAATATTTTATATAGTGATAAAATTATTTATTTTACACACACCTTTATGAGGGTATGGGGGAAATTTTTCCCCATACTCTCAATATATTAAACAATTTGCTTTGGTCGTCGAATGGGCTAAGACAAGGATGGCAAATCTATGGCACGTATGTCACCACACTGATATGTAAAACATAAACATAAAATACAATTTTTGCCAGCATCGCATAGTTTTTTTTAAGCAAATAATATTTATACATCCCTGAAGGTGTTACTTTCAAGGTTTTTATTTAAGTAATTGAAATTAATATACAGTAGTCCAAAACAATGACTTTGACAATTTTATCAATTTTCCTTCTTTAATATCTAGGTGTTATTAACATATCTACAATTTAATTTTTGAGTTATTCATTACATTTTATAATAAGCCTAGTCAACAATTTGTGATTTTTACATACTTATTAAAAAATCCAAATGAGAAGTAGCTCACTAAATTAGTTTAAAATTCAGGTAGTACTTAAGTGACCCATTGGTTGGAAAAGTTTTGCCGTCCCTGGTTAAGGCGTCAGTACCTCTCACACTATACTGGACTGCTGATGACAGGGAGATCATGTTTCGGAATACCATTCGGGTCTACTGAGGGTGGTTTATACAAAATGGCTTTCCACATTCTCTCCATGCAAATGTGGTCACACTGCTTTCAAATTCAATCTGCCTACAACAATAGCATAATTTGTAAATATGTATCTAACGTGAATGAGTAGTTAAACATGGTGATAAGTAGAAAGAGTTAAGTAAGTGTTGTTGACGCAAATGTGTTTCATGTTCAGTCACCAGATTCTCCCCCCACCAACACCTCAATCAACGAATGTAGTGGAGGAAGTTTTAAGCAGAGAATCAACAAGTTTGATGACGAGTTCACCAGCGTGCTCGTCACTTTACTGGACAACATCTCTAGTCTTGGTCGCGAAAACAACAGTGAGAAACTCGTCAATGTTCTTTACAGGTAATGCCTAAAATTCTTCATCTCACAACAGCAATGGTGGCTAAATGTCATCTCGAGATTCGGGAAAACCTTAAAAAAAAGAGTTGGTGAGAGATAAAATTTTGAGAAATGTTTGTAATCTTGTAACAGTATAGTTTGTAATATTTAATTTCAAGTTGATAAATTACTATCACAGTAATTAATACAATTACTTTAGATTTTTTTTAAATTTATTTTTTATTTAGCACCGCATCTTACTACCTATTTAGGTTATACGCTTAAGTACTAACTATGCTAATGGGTTAGGAAATGGGAAGGTTGAATTAAGAGGAAGTGAACCCACATTTTCATGGAGGGAGAGTGGAAAATCATTTAGCAAAAATCAACCCCGGTTCACCCAACTGAGATTCGAACCTCTATCTCACCTTCGGCATTATAGCTCAACACAAAACCAGCATGTTAGCTAACTACACCACCAAGGTGGGTTTTCAGATTTATTTAATATGAATATTAGTTTCTAATGTACATATGAACTCAGAATGGCAATAATTTGACATAAATTAATATTTTGGCAATCATTGTTTGTATTAATGAAGCTTCGTAAATTTTGAAAAATCAACTTTTTTGAAGTTTGGTACATCCTTCCTTTTATACATGTGAGAATTTTCTTTAAAATCATTGTTGAATTTAATTTTGTTATTGTTGTGATTCATTTAAGGGTGTTTGTGACTTTAACCTAATTGGTGGGCCAATGTCGACAGGTTGAATTTCAACGCTTTCTACACAGAACATCTAGAGAAATTGTGCGCTGATCGAACACTAGCGGTGGGAGAGACTGACCATGGCAGCGCCTCGGGATGAACTGTCAACATCTCTACTGTCAGTCAAACAGAACAATTGACATGTCTAAATCTTTCACTTGCTTTATTTCTCTCTGTTGCTTCTTCTTGTACAAGGCTCTTTTTTTCCACCAGCTTAAATTATTTTTTATACTATTTAATATGTCTGTAACGTTTAACTCTTTGTGTTGTGTGACAATGTGTGCATTTATTATAATATATTTAACCAAATATACATTTTCTTTATTTATGTTTGCAGTAACATTATTCTGTCCTTTTACCAAACTTACATTAGGAATGGGGTCTCAATTTTTATTAAAAAAAAAATAATAGCACGACGATGACTACAAGCAAGCCTCTACCAGATTTTGCTAGTGACATTTTTTGTGCTAGGGTTTTTTCTAAAAAAATTTTACTTAATGTTTTTTACCCACATAAATATTCTTGTTTGTACCATTTTCTTCTAACCATGATCCATCATAAGTTTGTGAGTTCAAACCCAGCCTGGGTCGAGAGATTTTTCTTTAGCGATAATAATCTGTAGCACAACTTCCTTTGGAGGTGAAGTAAAGCCGCCGGTCCTTTGTTGATTGTGGTTTGTAAAAGAACCCTGGACGGTATTTGAAAATACCTTTCCTGGCAATATTGGCTGGCCTTTCGTTCTCGCTCATAGTGATTCTTGTGTGCTGATATAATCAGTCAGTTAAGAAAGTGTATGTTAAAATACCTCAAATGAATCTATCCTTATGTTCTCTTCCAGTGTTTCACAAACTTTTGACAGTTTCATACCCCTTTTCAGAACCACATCCTAGGCAATGTTCATCTGTTCATAAAAAAAGGGGAAATAAATATATACTCCATTCACGGTAGGAATTACTCTCTGAAAGGTCCTTTTTTCCTACCAATATCCTACTTTATAATAGATTTCTGGTAGGGAAAAAGGCCTTTCAGAAAACAATTCCTACCGTGAACAGACTTTAGGTTAACTTGTAAAGTATAGATGATTATTTCAAATTTTAAGTAAACCTTCAATGGTAGCTAAACAAAGTCGCGATGAAGGGGAAAAAAAGACCAAAAAAATCTGACACATCAAAATCTGCATTAATTTGTTTATCAAACTTGCTAGTGCATAAAAAAATAACTTAGTATACCCCTGGGAGTATACGTACCAAGATCTGAGAAATAATGCTATATTCCCAACCTTTTATAAACTATTTAAATAAATTTTACATCTTTTATTATTATTTCTAGAATTCCTGAGTGCCAGTACTGTGTACTAATTTTTTTTATATTAGAGAAATATATTTTTAAATTTGAAACATTTAACATACTCATTCTGAACTAATTGATCACATCAGCACACTTCTTGTAAACTAACTTAACTCTAGAACATACACAACAGCCAGTTTCCATGTCATTAATTCATCACTGGATAAGGGCAAGTCCCAATTTCATAAACAAAAATTTTTTTCAGCCATGTCGGCTATAGAACCTAGAACTCTTAGCTCAAAAGAAAGAAGTACTACTAACTTAGCTAAGGTGTTACAACAACTTTAGGAATAGAAAGAAAATGGTGAATTTCAAGGATTTTTTTTTTCTTTTAGCCCAATCCTACATATTGGTTACAAAAATAACTAGGAACTTTTTTAATATTATCAAACATCAAGTCATGCGATCTTTAGCTTTCAGTTTTGATAGATATTATCAATACTTTTGAAATAATAATAATCATCATCGACTGTTTCGAGCTGTGGCCTGGTCGGTTTAATAAAATGCTTCCATCTTCCTCTATCCTTGGAACCACAATTTTTCCTCCTTTAATCTCTTCCCTTCTTCTTCTCGCAATCGAACACTTTGTTTCTTGCTCCTCCCATCTCTTTCTTGACCTCCTTTACTTTTGAAATGTTGACTACAAAAAAAAAGTGTTTTTTTTAAAAAAGGCTTTCCCTAGTATATTCCCTCTTTCTTTTTGTTTGATAAAGGCAAAACTGCCGAAATATTACTCAATCTGTGTTTAAATACGTTACTATTTCTACTATAGAAGATAGAATAAATAAAGATGTCACCTTAGTGCATTGAATTTTTCCCACATCTTCCCTCTTTCCTCAGGTGGACTTTTTTTAATTGAATTTACACTTATTAGTTTATTTTTCCTTTTTTCTTATTTTTATCAATTTACATTATAGTAAAATTATGTATCCATTGTGGCACCATATTGTTGAACATTAAATATACTATAGCGATTCAAATAGAAACATAAATGCATAGTTTGTTGGCAATAGTCGTGAAAGAAAACCGTTGAGGCGGTCGAAGTATTATTTTGAGTGGGTGTGGCTACCTAGTAACACCTTGGATGGTTTAAACTCAAGGTCATATAATTATCGAGTCAAACAACTCTTGTGGGAGGGAAGGAGAGCCCACGCTCTTCACTTTTATTACTTCGTTGTTGGCTTTGACCAAATAGTTCACAATAGCAACGACGGAATTGGGTAACTTGTCCAATATTTTAAAGTTTTGTGCAGTGCCCTGGAATAAAGGGTTAGAGAGGACCTCTGTGCATGGACTGAACGCTATGAGCTGACTTACCAAAGCTTTTATAAGACTTGGTTATTTAAAAAATTTAAAATTTATCAGTTTATAATTAATCAAACCGATCAAGATTTATTTGGAAATTATTGGGAATATTAATTAAATGCGTCTGTACAACATATCTTTGTGAGGTCTTAAAAATTTATTAGAGAACATAATATTTACAATTAATTTTTGTTCATCCTGAAAAACCATAGTTTTTTTTTTATTTTTCAACCGGTTAAGAAAATAAATGTGAGTTTGTCTGGCTGGTGTCCGGATGTTTGTTTCCTCAAATAGCGTTAAATGCACTGACCGATTTTAATTAAATTTGGTAGGAACATTCCTTGAACCTGGGCCGAACAACTTGTGTGTATAGTTTCACGTTTTGATTATCTGTTTCAAAATAGTCCCCACTCATATAAAATAGAAAAAGAGAGTATTACAGACTTAGAGAAGAAAGTGATTGACAAAGAGAGTGACATACAGAAAGAGTGAATGACAATTATAAAAAGTGATAGAGTAAAAGACTTAGAAAAAGCAACAGATATATATATATATATATATATAGAGAGAGAGAGAGAAAGAGAGAGAAGGGGAGAAGTATTAATTTGTCTAAACATAGTCTTGTCACAGAAAGTGTTGTGATGCACTTGTCTAGTTACAGTTTCAACTTATCAAGTACCAGTACCTACATATTCTATTCTTTAAACCGGCCACTGTCTCTCAGACCGGTAGAATAACAACATATCTCACCATTTAACTGCAATACGCAATGTGAATCATATGTTTTGTATATAAATCTTAATAACAAGTTAACTCGAACAGGATATAATACAACTTGTTTATCTAATTAACCACTACTGTGGTCAAATGGTCAAAGCCGTCACTCTCCCAATAGAGTGGACCGTCAATGATGGGGGAGATTAAGCTTTGAATCCCAGTCAGATGTACTGCGGGTGGTTTCATTTTACATGGTTTTCCACTCTCCCTCCATGATAAATGCAGATACACTTCCTCTTAATTCAACCTTTATCCTTATACATCAACATAGTTAGTACATATGCGTACAGCCCAAACGGGCTAAATAAATTAATAATAAAACAACTTATATCATTTACGTTTTAGTTACTCTCCTTGACTTCATATTATTTTAGAACACATAAGTAAAAAAAAAGTAATGTGATTAGTATATGAAGGTTACAGGAGAAAATGGTTGAGTCACACTGCCCACATGTTTCAGGAAATTAATTTTCTTTATTTCATACAACAGCAAATACTTTAATATATATACTTAAATATGACCGAGATATCTTTTAACCAAAATCTAACATACTTTATAAAGCTTTCATGATTGTCTAACAGATGGCAGCACCAACTCAATTTGAGTTAAAATTAGAACTTCCCTCTTTTTTCCCATGTGCCCTTCATATGTGTTTGTTTGTGTTTCAACCCCCTAAAAAAAAGTATTTTAACACATTTTACAAAGTAGAGTGCATGCATTTAAAACAAATCATTGTTCTCGATCAAATTAAAAACACTTGTCCGCTAAATGAGGGTTAGACATCTTAACCACGCAATCAAACCTTGTAGTCTACGCTTATGTACTAACTACACTGATGTGTTTCGTAAGAGGAGGTCAGATTTAGAATAAGTGTACTCGCAATTGCGTGGATTGAAAGTGGAAAAACATTTAAGGGAAAACACCCTAATTACACCCAACCGAGATTAGAACCTCAATATCCCCGTCATCGGCAGTCCAGTCTATTGCGAGAGCGACGCCTTAGACCGTATGGCCACCGAAGTGAATATTGTGCCTATGGTATTCCTCCAGGTACTTAAACGGTTCTTCCTCTGTTAAAAAGGACGTTTCTCCAGAGAGAAATAAAAGGTACTCCACCCTAACACAAAGTGACCCCCATATACCCCCCCGTGGGTGTACATCGGGCGTGGGCCTTGGGATCAGACCCAGGCTTCCAGTCTTAACCTAACCTGACACCCTGCCAGCCATACCTCTATATGGGCACGACACGGTGGGACGTCCCACGCGCATGCGCGAGATCAGGACGACAAGGACCGACCTTCATCCACACTGCGCTCTTGGTGTACTGCTGGGAAACTATTGCTGTGGTGATAACTGCACATGCGTGATATTAGAAAAAAATCTTTACTCACATTGCGTTCTTGGTGTACAACAGTAACACTATAATTTATATTTTAATTGGTCAAGCTCTGTATGAGGATGGCAACCATCAATAGTTCTTAGCGTTTCCATTTTTACTTTCGTTTTACCCACATTAAACTGTATAAGTCATTAACGAGCTGAGTTTACCTGGATGACATCTCGAAATGTTACTAGAAGTAATCCCTAATATATCACTACGCCAACAGCTGACATCTATCACTTTGGATGACTGTAATGAAAACAGATGGTAATATATTAATGTGATAGTTAACCACAGTAATTTAGGCCAATATTATCTATATATTTATTTGAGGACGGACACAAAGTTTATTTATCGTTTTATTCCACTTAAAAAAATATTCACACTACTTTCACAAAAACATTTAACGAACATAACTTCAAAATGGCGTCTGACGAATCTAAACCATTTGATTGAACATAACGGTAAACAAGTTTTTTACAATGATGCAGACACGTAGTTGATGAAAATATTTTATTCAGTTAAATATTTCAAAATAAGATAAAATAATCATAAAATAATTTATTGTATGTAAAAAAATGACAATTTTCTCTTTTTTTAAGTAAGTACGATGCCTGTATTAAAAGGCATTGATGTGTGCACTATATTAAACATAATCAATAACGTTCCAAAACGAAAAATAAGTACTTTTAATTATGTTTAAAATATTGCTTCGAGCTGGATAAAAAGAAATTATTCAAAAAAATGAAATAGTATGAGAAAACTTAAGTTTACGTTATTTTAAATGTAATATATAACAGCTAATTAAAGATCTTTACATTTATAACAAAACTGTGATATTTTACAAGTGTTAGCAACCCAAAACCTAAACATATGATTTTCGAACTGTCATCCAGGTAAAAACCTATCGTGAACGGAATATAGGTCCCTTCGGCTTTCCACCATAATCATTCTCACGTATCATCCAATCTGGGGATAATGGAATTCATCTTAATGGTTAGATCTAGAGCATTAGCCCCACCCATCGATATTACAGTAGCCCCACGACTTCTTTGGTGCTGACTGATAGCTCACAGCTGACTTCTGACAGTCAACATTTAGGTATACACCCAAATTTTGACCGTCAGAAGTGACAGCTGCTAAACACATGTTTATTGCAGATCATATGGTTCAGCGTAGGGATACATAATTTGGTCTGGTAACTTTTCAAAGCTGTCAGTTAGCACCAAAGAGGCCATGGGCTATATTACATAACCAATATTTCAATGACTGTCTAGACATAGGGACTACCACTCAGTTTTATATTAATCGTAACATATTTTTAATACTACTAAGCCTGATGAACAAATTAACAAAAATTATAGTGATGTAATTAACTTTCATTAATTAGTCTTCCCCCACCCCACTTCAGTCTATTTAATGTTTAGATTATTATTAACGATTTATCAAAATTTGTAAATACCGTTTATACTTTACTAGACATGAGACTTTTGATTCTCTTTTTTTTAATGGAAGATCTGGAAAAGAGTTACGTGACGACGGATATCAACGCTGGAGCAATGGTATGGTTACTATTGGGAAACAGCGTTGTCATTTTCTCGTTTCTGTTTGGTAAATCTTTCTTCAAACATAAGAAGAGTTTGGCAACGCTGTTTAGTCGAGGTTGCCAGTTGCTCCTTCTTACCCCAGCACGCCCACCACCTTCCGACATAACTATGAGCGAGGAGATTTGGCAACAGTTAACTGAGCGAGAACGAAGATAAATCTTTTCTCCGTAAGACCCGGAATTCCCTCAGCAATGATATTGGGTGTAGGCCATGGCCCCGAAAAGACTACACCCCGGCAAAAGTTGCTCTTATAAGAAATAATCTTTGAGCTGGCTTGCGAGTTTGAAAATAGCTCAACATTAAAAAACAGTAATGATATTTTAACAAGAATTCAATACAATGACGTGTTTGCAAAACATGTTTTAATGATACTATGCGGTAATAGCTTGTTTGTGTAGCTAAATTAAAACTATGATGGAAAGGACCATTTAGATTATTATTTTGCGAATAAAATTAATAACACTTCACTATATTATTATTGTTCCTCTATAGGTAATTGATACAATATATTAACAGTGACAGCCATAGATCACATGACTTCACAGATAAAACGCGAAAGTATATCTGGTGACATTTTTTAGGCTGAGAGATAAGGGTCTTTCTATAAAAATTGGACCATATGTCGTGGTGATATTTTAGTGTAACAACGATCAGTTTTTATGTATTAACGGGTGCCAGAGGGTGAATGATGTAGGACGTCGTTAGCGTTCATGCCGGTCACAGGAAATAGTGCCGGCCATCCTGCGAAACATCTTCCTGTCTACATTGTTTAGTTAACTTGTTGACCTCGGCGGTCTTGGGGTAAAGTGCTCGCCTCAGCACTCGATATTCGTGGGTTCAATCCCAGCTAGGTTCGACGGGTTTTTCTTGAGCGATGTAGATCTTTAGCACACCTTCCTTCGTAGGAGGAAGTAAAGCCGTCCGTCGGTCCCACGGGACCCTGGAAGGTGTGTGAAAATACCTTTCCCAGTAAAATTGGTAGGCCCGTTCGGTCTCACTCGTAGAAATTCTAGTGTGCTGCTATAATCGATCGGTTCAGAAAGTGCACGTTAAATAACTTGAATAAAAAAAATAAAGACAAATGCTGATACACTTACTAAACTCAACCTTAATACAATAACGTATTTAACGTGGCGCTAAAAAAATAAACACTAAAGATGACGGTAAAAGCTATATTTGATTCACGCTATCGTAAACTCTTCGAATGTCCTTTATCTACCCAATGGATAGATTATTATTATTATTTTGTAGAGCTATGGTTGGGTTTTGTGGCATTCAATGACGGCCACCTGCGCGCTGTTTTGTCAAAACACGAGGAAGCGATTGCCCACTAAGATACCGGCCAGCTTTTCGTAATAAAGCAAGGAAGGACAAGCCGTGGTCCATATATTGTAGCTGTGGACCTACAGGCTGCTCTACATTCACTTCTGATAATGTAGATTCATCTCAGGAACAACACGTGTCAGAAATAAACTACAGTATTTTTTTTATCGCCACGTCTTACTACCTGTTAAAGTTATACTCATATATGATAATTATTCTAATAGGGTTAGGATGAGGAAGGAAGCATTTTAGAGGTAGTATACCCGCATTTGTGTGTAAAGAGAGTGGGAAAACATATAGGGGGGGGGGGGACCTCTATAAACTCTACTGGGATTCGAACCCTGATCTCTCAGTCTTCAACAGGCCAGTATAACACGAGAATGACCCCTAATACTGTTCGGTCACTGAAGTGGGTTAAAGTATCGTCCAATTTTCGTGGGAAGAACCTTATCCGATAGCTGGAAATGTTGCTAGATCTACCTTCACGTATACACACGTCAAGTCATGGGCTCAGTAGCTATCCCTTTTGATAGATATTATCAATACCAAGAAAATAATACTAATAATATAAATATCTTTTTGACTGCCTCAGGACCCGATGCTCGTGGGTTCAAACCCAGCCGGGATCGACGGATATTTCGTGAGCTATGTAGATTCTTAGCACAACTTCTTTCTTAGAGGAAGTAAAGCCGTCAATCCCATGTTAATTGTGTATTATTATTATTATTATTATTATTATTATTATCACCGCGTCTTACTACCCGTTCGGGTTATACGCACTTACGCTAATGTGTAAATGGTAGGGTGATTGTGAGATGAAATGGTGGACCTACAGTTTAAAGTGGAATCCGAACCACGGGGGAGGCCTGGCATTCCTCACATTATGTTAATTGTGGTACGTAAAAGAATCCTAGAAATTTTGTGAAAATATCTTTCCCGGCAAAAATTGTTAGGCCTTTTCACGCTCGCTCCTAATAATTCAGTGTGGAAGGCAACGGGGAGCTATTACACTTCCTGAATACCACTCATATTTGAGATTTCTATCAGATGGTGTAGGTAGCAATAACCAGCCGGAGTGCAGAGTGAATGACCATCGCCGGTTGGATATAAATCACATCAAGCCAACCGTCGGGTTGTTGAAGATGTTTTATGGGATGATTAAGGACTTTGTTAGATTTTAGAAATCTAAAGAGGTCTATATTTTATTTTAACAGACTATACAATGAAATTTGTTTCACACGAATGTGAATAAAAAATAAAAAAAATAAAATAATAATTACATAGCACTTGTAAACTGTCAGTGTGCAGAAGCGGATTTACACTAAAGGCCCACTAGGCACGGGCCTAGGGGCGGTACATTTTAGATAACATTATTTTAATTTTAATATTTTGTTTTTATTAATTACGTTTATGGCGTGTGTATGCCTGCTTTTCTTTCTTAGAAATCGTTTCTCAAATACTAGCTTCCGCCCCTCCTCCCCCTAAACATCTCTTTCCACCAAAATCTCCCAAAACCCTTGAAAAAATGGAGGGGGGGGGGGCGCATATTATAACTGTGCCTAGGTGTGCAAAATTTTTAAATCTGACACTATCAGTGTTTATATATTACCGACTGGCATTAATTATAACTACACATGTGAAATCAGTCCCGCCCAGCCGGCGTGTTTGACTGGCGCATCTGGTTGCCAACATAACGTAATCGCTGATGGCCTTCGTGATTAAGCCTTTTAATATAATGACCTTGTCAATAGGAAACGATTCTAGCTAAACTCTGATTTTTATTTGAAGCCCACTCTCAGCTACCAACGTTGGTTGAAAGTCACTAAGTTTTGGAATTCTAGAAATATGTCTTAATAAATATATTAACTAAAAAGTTCATTTAAGACGTTATCAAAAACCTCAAATAATACTTCCTTAATGTATAATTTAGCTTTACATTACTATTTAAACGAACTAAGAATGTAAATACAATTATAATATTTCTTATTCCGCTATTGTGGCAACGTGAGTTTCAAGCTTTCAAATATCGAGCTTTTTATGAAAATCAGACTGTAGCTACTGCGAAATTTGCTATGAATAAATATTTTAGTTTTTTTTATATGTTTGGTTTTACGACAGGTCCATTCCTTTTGTCAGTGAAATTATACCGTCAATGCACCATGTCATCTACCTGCCGCCTTCTTTAGCTCCTAGAATGTTCTTATTTCCTTCAAGTCATTCAATATTTGAATACTTCTTTTTCCTAAGCTCCTCTTTATCTCTACATAAACTAAAAACTTCTATAACGTCACACAGAAAACAATTCCTCTTAAGGATATGTCTGATCCGGTTTGCTTTGTACCAGAGAATCACATCCAAAATAGTTCTCTTCTCACCCACTCGTCTTAGGACTTCTTTATTTGCTGATCTTCTCAAGTCTTCTCCAGCATCTCAGCTGCTGGAATTGACACTAGGTACAAGTCAAAAGTCACGTAACGTGGTGCATAAAAATTCATGAATGTAGATCTAGCAACTTTTCAAGTTGTATCAAATTCAAATTTTATGGGTTGACAGTAACGAAGAAAGCGCAGCTTAGCACTAAAACAAAATACCATTATATAAAGTATTTTAGTCGTGAACATTTTTGTCCTCGTTATTATGATGTCTCTTGACGTTTTATGCGACCCCAGCCCCCAAAAAGTTGGTGTTGAGTTCTGGTCTGTCTGTCTCTGTGTCTACAACCGAAACTGTTTTGATGGATTTTGTTAATGCTTGTTGATATTTAAATGTTTTATGGTTATACTTCGGGGACATTTTTTGATTATGATTATAGCCTTTAATTGAAGAGTAGTTTACTGATGACAAAGTTTGTAAGATTCGAAATTTTTAGAAAATTGTTTTAACAGTGTTTGATCCACGAAGAAATAATACTTGATTTATAGTGTAGGAATCGTTTAAAGGTAGTTTAATAATGTTTTGTTTTTTTGAAAATAAGAGTGTTCAAAAATGGTTGTTTGTTTTTCTAAAAAAAATAGTTTTATGATAGTTTATTAATGAAAGATTTATAAAAATCGGTCATTTAAAAAGAATTACTTAGGTAAATTTTCTTTGAAAATTTAAATCTGAGGTGTATTTAATATGTCTATCAAAATTATGTTTGTTTTTTCCAGGGAAAACTTTATAAAATATGTTATGGCACAGTCGTAAATACTTTCTCATAATAGTATATTGTAGTTTGTAACAATATTTTCAAAAATTCCAATTTATACCCCTATCAGTGCAACAGGCAAATTGAGCCGTGGGATGTAAAATACTAAAGAGTCCTTGGTCCAAAGTATTCCTTACCCCCCACACACACCCTCGCCGTGTTTAACCCTTCTCCACCTAAACACCAAATGCAACAAAACCGGTCTCAGGCAAGGTTGTGGTTATTGGTTGAGTCATTTTATTTTTTTCCACTCGACACCAGAGAGAACTTTTTTTAAAAAAAGAAAAGAAAAAAAAGGCCAACAACGTCTTGTCGGATGCTGCTTCGTCTTGAGCTACGGAATATCTCAGTTGTCACCTGACCGCCATATTCGGTGGTTTCTCTGTTTCTTTAACCCCTCTTACGCCTTACACACACCCGAACATAACCGTCAAACCCCGTCGCGGACGTATACATATTCATAGCTGTAGACACATTATTAAAATAAGTGACAAATTATAATTGTCTGATTAACAGACTATGAATGAGTCACTAGTTCTACCCCCTCCTCTTCCCTCGGCTAGGTTATGAAAGTTGTGATTGTGGGGGTGGGGGGCTATGTGGGACGGAAAGGTAATGTATGGGCATTAGCATGATCCTGAAACGGTGGTAGGTAGAAGGGAGGAGGGAGGGAGTTAATAATGTACAGTCCAATCTGTAAAAATTTGACGCGAGGCAGCTTTTTATATATTAAAAAAAAATGCATCATGTATTACAACTCATTCGAGATATCCAAATATGTATTATTATTATTATTATTATTATTATTATTATTATTAGCACCGCGTCTTGCTACCCGTTCGGGTTATACACACTTACGCTAATGTGTAATGGTAGTGTGATTGTGAGATGAAATGGAGGACCTACAGTTTAACGTGGAATCCAAACCACGGTGGAGGCCTGGCATTCCCCACATTCACAAGATGTCTTGTCAGAGGTGAAAGAAGGGTTTAACAATCAGATTCCAAATATGTAGCCTACACTAATAAGATAGGAAATATATAAAATCCACTCGAGTTTTCTAGGAAACTATTTAGAGAGAAAAAATCTTCCCAGTATACTCTGCACGGATTAGAACCCTGCCCTCTTTATTATTAAGCCGGACTGCATGATGGAAGTAGGCGAATGCTTGTACAAGAGGTAAAGGATTATTACAGTAGCCCCATGGCCTCTTTGGTGCTGACTGACAGCTCACAACTGACTTCTGACAGTCAACATTTAGGTATACATCTAAATTTTGACCGTCAGAAGTGACAACTGCTAAACACATGTTTTTGCAGCTCATATGGTTCGGCGTAGGGATACATAATTTGGTCTGGTAGCTTTTCAAAGCCGTCAGTTGTCAGCTGTGAGCTGTCAGTCAACACCAAAGAAGCCATGGGGCTACTGTAGTTATGGATATAGTCCGTATCAAGTATCATATTAGTACATTATGAAAAATGACACCTCAACAAGGAATCAAACCAGAGACTATGTGCTTAGCCCTTACTCAGGGTCATTTTTCACTCATAGTTTAGAATGACCTTGAGCGTGGGATAAATCCTGGTGTCGCTTTCTTCAAAATTGTCGAATAGACTGAATGAGCTTGACGTTTAGCTCGTATGTCCATGGGTACGATACAGCTAGTAGCACGTTATTTTTATCGACATTTTGTTTATTACCGGTTTAGGCGTCCTGAGTTTGTTACTACACAGTGGAATCAATATTAGTATGGGACTTTTTTTGTTTTCGAGAAAAATATTCTACCAATTCTGGCTCTAAAATCTGTGAAAAATCTATATTTATCTATATCTTAGATTTTTTTTAATGTTTCACCTGTGTTGTTTATGCCACAATTTCAAAGATATCTTTGAGGTTTTTTTTATTAAATAATACTAGAGTAAGGATGAAAAAATACAATTTATTTGTTTAAATACATATAATTCAAGTAGCTCCTCAATTGTCCTAATGAGGCTGAGTTGACCCCGTTCCAGACCCACTGCTTCACAAACAATCTGTAGGCATCGGGGATCGAACCCGGGATCTCTGAATCTGTGGCCAGGAACTCTGACCACTAGACCTCAGATAATTATATTAATGAACTAACTAAATATCACTGTGACTAATATTTATGAATATTTAAAAAAAACATATTATTACAACGTTCTTTAATCGTATCATATCAATTTTTAAAAATATTTATAGGGGTCTATAATATCTTCAGAAGTTTGATTTTTGAAGTGTTTCTATTATTTTATAATTTCAACTAATTTTAAATAAAGCTCTTCCATGTGTTTATTTTCAGTAATTTCACATAATTTTTCTACATTAATGGGGGAGATTTAAAAAACCTCTATTCATCGTTACCTCATAAATTAAGTAGTTTTGTTAAGGTGGGAGTGTAGGGGACGCGAGAAAAGGTAAGTTCTTTTGCAGTTTTTATTTATGTAAAAAAATGTAGTCAAATATTCAATTAGAAACATGGAGTTTAATTTTCTTCACATGGTGACCTCGACAGTTCTTGAATATCTGTCTTGAGCAGCGGAATTAGATGAGAAATGTTTCTCTAAATTTAAAAAAGTTTCTCAACTAATTACACCATGCTCATGACAGATACTCAACACTTACTGTTGAGGTCACCATGCGAAGAAAATTGAACAATGTTTTTACTGAAGACATATTTGATTTATTTTGGCCAAAATAATGTTTTGTTATAAAAACTGCAAAAACACTGGGCTTTTCTCGTGTTCTCAAGACCCCCAACTTAACTTCTTGTAATAATCGTACCAATAAAAAACGAAATAGGCCAAACTTACCCCCCCCCCC
>CABEEJ010000325.1:41470-108706 GCA_901482245.1 Timema douglasi
CCCCCCCCCCCCAACTGTAAATATATAAGCAAGGTAAAGCAACATATTTGTTTGTTTAAAAAACAACAACTAACGAGTCGTCGTAAGCCTACACAGACGAAAAATCACCAAAGTCTACGTGATTGCTGGTACAAGTCACATTGTTTGTGGTAAAGTTCATCGTAAGTCCAGACTTTTGTGATTTTTGTGCAAACCGACAGATCAAGGCGCTTTTTTTTTAAAAAAAATGATCTCAACCTTTTTTTTATGACATAGGAAATTCTGTCTTAATAAAATCCATAGCTGCTTCGGTAGTCGCATGGTCTAAAGCGTCACTCTCTAAATAGACTAGACTGCCTATGACATGGAGATAGGGTTCATTACCGGTTGGGTGTACTGAGGGTGATCTTTAATTTTTAAAAAATGCACACAACCACGCCATGCAATGCGGGTACACTTCAGCTAAATTCAACCTTTCTAATCCCCAAATCGTTAGCATAATTAGTAAATATGCGTATAACCTGATCAGGTAATAAGACGCAGTGCTAAAAAAAAAGTCCTTACAGTCAACGACACAAGGAAATATAGGCCTATAGTTATACAGTTATACTTTAGTTATACAGTTATACTTTATATATATTTATATAAAGTATAACTGTATAACTATAGGCCTATATATATATTAATATGAGACTTAGCAAGCAAATCAACGACCACCACTTTTTACTCACTATTTACTTTCACTCATTTCCTTCTTGCATACGGCCTAAACATACATACAGTAGCCCCATGGCTTCTTTGGTGCTGACTGACAGCTCACAGCTGACAGCTAAAAGCTTTGAAAAGTTACCAGACCAAATTACGTATCCCTACGCCGAGCCATATGATCTGCAAAAGCATGTGTTTAACAGCTGTCACTTCTGACAGTCAAAATTTAGGTATATACCTAAATGTTGACTGTCAGAAGTCAGCTGTGAGCTGTCAGTCAGCACCAAAGAAGCCATGGGGCTACTGTAGTTAAACTATGTATACACTCGAACGTACGAGAAATCTAATTTAAATAATATTCCCCTCTTGAAACGGAACCATTTCATCGATGGCATATATATTTTTTTATGCTTTGGATTTATTCGGGTGTGCCATCTTAAATACCTCACAATGTATATAGTCAATATAGGTAGGCTATATAAATAATTTAAAACATTAAGGCAAACTTTTATATATACAGAATAAATTAATGATAGGTTGAAAATTTATAATATTGTTTGCATTGTTTCTTTTTCTTTATCTTTACATAATTGAATTTGGTCACAAAATTGTAGTTCAAAGAGCAGGTATTAATATTTTTTGATTTAGGGAATTAATAATCTCTTCGACTAGAGAAATGTTATTAAATTTTATGGTTATAGTCAATATATGTTTAAACGTTTAATATTAAATATACATGTTACAAGTTAGAGTTAATAACAAGTTAATAAGAATAAAGAGCTATTAAAACATGTATTGTATTTAGAAAGCATTGGGAATGTCAGACCTCCACCGTGGTTCGGATTCCACGTTTAACTGTAGGTCCTCCATTCCATCTCATAATCACCCTACCATTACACATTGGCGTAAGTGCGTATAACCCGAACGGTTAGTAAGACGCGGTGCTAATAATAATAATAATAGAAATAACTAATATTAAAGATTGCTATGATTGATTGTTTTATATTTTTACAAGTTTATAAAGTACCATTCAAAGAATAGTTAACGAATTACTATATATATATATATATAGTACCACTGCGTCTTACTACCAGTTTGGTTTAAACGCTTATGTACTAATTACGTTAATGGTTATAGGGAATAAGAAGGATATATTTTGATGAAGTGTACACGTATTTGTGTGGAAAACCAATTGGTTAAAACCACCCTTAGTACACCCTATTAGTACACCCTACCAAGATTCGAACCTCGATATCCCCGTTATCAGTAGTCTAGCATACTGCGAGAGTAGCGCGTTAGACCAAGTGGCCACCGAAGTGGGTTATATAATACTAATATCTACAAAAAATATTTACTAATACTGAAATTTTAATTTACAATTTCAATATTAGTAACTAGAAACAAACTAAATATAGTTTAAAAACATTTTACCTGAATGTTTTTAATAGGGATATAATATTCAAACCCAAATAATACTTATATTCTCAAGAATATAATTCGGGGATTAGAGAAATAAAAATCGTCAAATTTTGAATAGGATTTTGTTTTAGAGCTGGCTTATTGATAGCTTAGCACAACATAATTATTGTAACAAACTTAAAATAAACGTTAAATATTACATCAAAGGAGATACATATAAAATGTTATCTAACTAATTATAATTAATTGGGACCAATGCGTGTTCAGATTATCGAAAATTCGGATCAAACGGGAGAGTACGGAATGGCAGGCGAGGAGACAAAGTATTTTCACAAATTTTGAATTACAGTTGAATGAGTCTTATAAAATTTTACATTAATTTAACTGACGTATAACCAGTATTATGCACTCTAGTTTTTACATTTACAGTATATCTTTTTACAATACTGTAATTATTTTTAGTTACAGGAAAATATATTCTGTTGACTACAACATGTAAATACTAAGCATTTATTATCAGATATCACTCTTTCTTACAATTATTTTTTAATATTGAGGTTGTTAACCAATAAAATATATTTTATTTGACTTAATTTGTTGGTTACTCTCCCTCCTCCCAGCTCCTATTTTCCGAAAATTGTGTCGGATTACCCAGATTTTTTATTATTGTGCAAGGAGGAACTGTAAAGAAAAAGTTAGTAGCCGGATGTTGAACATCCCGATTTGATATTGGTTACGCGTGCTATGAACTGGGAAAACTGTTAGTATATTATTTATTATAGTTTATATTATATATAATAATTTAGTTGGCCATTTTATTTATAATGTTCAAATCTTAAATAGAAATAAATAAATTTTAGCAGAGCGTGGTTTCGATCCACGGACCTCTGGGTTATGGGCCCAGCACGCTTCCACTGCGCCACTCTGCTCTTTGATTAGGTTGTCTATTAACGTTTCTTTGAATGCTTTTCTAAAAATGTAATAGGTTCTGGATTTTGATAAGATTCAACTGTTTTATTTTTACATCACAGACAATGCTCATTTGTAAATAAATTATGTTTATTATACCCTGGTTGTGAAAAGAAAATAATTAAAGGTAATTATTTGGTTTTTTTTTTACTATTTGGATTATAAACCATAACGACTGTAATTTATGGACTATAACACAAAATGTTAACATTTAGCTATTATTTATATTTTCTATAGTAACCTAAAAATTAATATAGGTGTTTTCTAATATCTGTATTCTAGATTGGGAAATTGTGGCGGAAATAAATATTTTGATTCTTGATTAGGATAAGTAAAATACTGGCTTCAACTCCACCTCTAGTCATAAACGTACTGTCTATACTTTACAGATGACGATTAAGAAAAGTAGAGGCATACGCTATTGGTATGTGAGTACTCAAAAATTTGAGTTTGAGTCGAGCTTAGTAGATGCTTGGACTAGACTCGAAGATTTTGACAAAACTAAAAAAAATTGAGTACCTGAAGTTTTTTTATATTTTTCTTTAAATTTCCTGATTTAAGTAATTTTATTCAATTTTAAAATATAATTTAATAGCAAATATAATCATTCAATATTCCTTTCCTATAATTAAAAAGAAATTTTACAGTTACATTACATTTATTTAAAAATTCGAGTTTGTGTGATTGTACATTTTCCCACAAAAAATGTAATTAAAAAAATATGTTTGGCCATATTTATGGCTAATGCATGGATCTATTAGCAAAATTTAACTTTAAATATTTCTTGCAAAAACCTAGCTTGATACTATTCGAAATCGGAAAATGTTCGTTTTCATTCAAACTCAATTCGAAGTGAAAAATGTCCCCTCGCACAGCAAAAAACCCCCCCCCAAAAAAACCCAACAACAATAAAAACCTATTTTTCGTAGATATTATATTATTTTAAAAAGGTTTTACTATTTATATTGCCAATAAATTAATCTTTAATTTATTCACCATATAATTAGTCTAATATCCCACATCTTTTGAATAAGAATCTTAAATTTTCTTTTGAATCCCAAATCCTATTTATTTTATAGTACCCATTCGGTCCATACAATTTGAGTCCCAATTCAAATCTCGAGTATTTGAAAATGCAAAATTTTAGTTAAAGTGAAAATATTGATGACACGTACAAATTATATTTTGTTTGACATGTTTATTACGTCATAAATAACAAAAATAACACTTTTTATAAAAGGTAAATTAATCATCTATTAATACGATTTTATTTTTTTATTTAGTTAAGATTTTCATTAATTGTATTCGAGATATTTTTTTGAATTCGAATTAAGGATTAGACCATCCCATTTCTAAAATGAATTAAATTATTTTAAAACGTGTTTTGACTCTTTTTTTTATTAATAATCTACTATACACTTTGAAAAAACGAATACAGGTAAAATGTTTAAATTTTTTTTTGTATAAATACCAGTTTAATTTCAATAAGTATGTAGGCCTACTTTTTCCCCCCAACATCCAACCGAATTTACTCTGTGTCTAAACAAACATTGAAACAATCTTCAAGCACACACTGACACTTTAAATGTTAAGTGGCGAGCTTCAGTATTATTCAAGTTAGTTGTTGACTCTACTCGAATCCCGTAAGAGGTAATATCTAGATTACAAATTTTTAGTTATACGGAATTTTTGAATATGCAATATTAGGTTGGGACCAATTTGTGACATTAAATGGAAATTAATTTAGAAAATTTCAAGAACAATGATGATATGTTTAATGTAAAAATGGGATGCATGAATCCCCGAATACGTGATTCCTTGAATCATATGGTATTCAAGTGATTTGAGATTTATAAAAATCTCAAAAGAGTATATAAAAGACAATTTATGAAGACTATGACTTCCATTTTAAGCAATTGGCAAAGGGAATTATACAAACTCGTGTAGTTGGGAAAATAACAAACTCACAAAAATGGACAAAATTGTATGAATATCATTAATTTACTAAAAAAAGATTATTATTTTTTGTTTATTATGTAATAGTCATGACAAACAAAATATCATTTGTCAATGGCAACAAGCAACTTTTAAAAAAAATCCAATTTTAAATATTTTACTTTAACTAATATTGTACATTTATAAAGATTTGAGAATTTGAATTTTGGTTCGAGATTCGAAAGAAAGTTTAAGATTATGATTCAAGAAATAATGGATCCGACCCATTTATAATTTAAAGATTTTGGTAAAATACCCTTAATTCACAATTTAATGATTTTAAACCTATATGGCACCTTAATTTTATATAGACCTACTACATTTGAAATATAAACTAAACTGGTTTAATCATTTATGCGCGAGTCAATAACACAAACGTCTGTTTATTAAATTAATCTCTTACTTTACGAAGGAATTATAGCCAACTAAATAAGTAGGCCTATGAATAAGTCACTAATTACTATATTTAACACTCTTATGCAAAAAACATTTCGCCTATTAGTTACATGTTATGTAACATGAGTAGGTTATATTTTGTTCTGTTTAACTTTGTCATTAAAGTGAAGACGTTTTAAGTCACGAGGACTATTAGCGTTTTCTGTTAAAATGTTTATAGCTGGGAGTTAAACAAAAACTGCTAAAGTCACTTTCATATATTCAGCCCCTAATTTTGGAAAATGGTATTAACGATTATATAATGGTGACCTGGCGGTCTAAGGGTAAGGTGTCAGACTTTTGTGCTGGCTGCCGGGGCTCAATCCTCGGTCCCGGCACAGATTTATCTGATTACCAAACCCTTCCTTCACCTCTGACAAGATATCTTGTGAATGTGGGGAATGCCAGGCCTCCACCGTGGTTCGGATTCCACGTTAAACTGTAGGTCCTCCATTTCATCTCACAATCACCCTACCATTACACATTAGCGTAAGTGCGTATAACCCGAACGGGTAGTAAGACGCGGTGCTAATAATAATAATAATAATGATTATATAATTGTAATAATATAACTACATTTGTTTAATATTGCTCCCCAAAAAACTTTATAAGCTCTAGATCTACATTCATGCCTCAATTCCCCTATAGTTTAAGTTTGGCTGAACGCAATTTTTAATATTATAGGCTTTCTTACAAGTACTCTTAATCTACCTAAAAAAATACCTTTTTTTAAAATCACATAGTCTAACTACCCGTTTGGTTTATACGCTTATGTACTAATTACACTAATGGTTTTAGGGATGGGGAAGGTTATATTATATAATAAATGTATTCGCATTTTCGGAGAGTGGGGAGAGGGAGAGTGGAAAAATCGTTTGGTAAAAACCACCCTCAGTACGCCCGACTGAGATTCGAACTTGGATCTCCCCTTCATCAGCAATATAGTCTACTGCAAGAGTAGCGCATTAGACTATGCGGCCACCGAAACGTGTTAAAAGAACATTATTTGGCCTTTTTTTTTGTGTGTTTAGCATCTTATTTTTTATTTGTGATTTGACAAATTTACACTAATTAATATTATTATTATTAGCACCGCGTCTTACTACCCGTTCGGTTTATACGCACATACGCTAATGTGAAATGGTAGGATGATTGTGAGATGAAATGAAGGACTTACAGTTTAACGTGGAATCCGAACCACGATGGAGGCCTGGCATTCCCCACATTCACAAGATGTCTTGTCAGGGGTGAAGGAAGGGTTTGGAAATCAGATAAATCTTTGCCGGGACCGAGGATTGAACCCCGGCCGCCAGCACAGAAGTCTGACACCTTACCCCTAGACCACCAGGTCACCTACATTTACACTAATGAAGTAAGGAATGATGTAGGTAGAAGATATATAAAATGGATACGAATTTGCACGAAGGGAAAGTGGGAAAAAATTGAGAAAATATTATCTTAGCGTACTCTGCCAAGATTCAATCCCCAACCTCCATATTACTTTTGGTGGAATGTTATCATTTCGGCCAAGTATAGTGATAATATCGGTTAGCCCTTTTAGACTCGTGATAAATAAGAATTTTAAGAACAAATACAGTAATTCTGCTTGGACGGGCATTAAGACTCGTAGCACTGAATAAGAACAAATTCTTGTCATAAAATAGTTCATCTTTTGGGTTATCCAATGCATGTAATGATTTTATATCTTTACCCGCTCTAAATCAATAAAGAACTAATTCCAAATGTTTAAACAGTCTTTTTAAGTTCATTTTGTGTTTAATACTCTAAGTAATTTGATAATAGAATAAGTGTTTAGCTCTAAATCAATAAAGAACTAATTCCAAATGTTTAAACAGTCTTTTTAAGTTCATTTTGTGTTTAATACTCTAAGTAATTTGATAATAGAATAAATGTTTATTGCGACTATAAATTATAATTTACCATGATATTTATTTTATTTGTTACTTTTTGTATTTATTTATGCCTAATTCAACATAACAATATTAACGAACTATTTATTTGAGCACAGATTTAAATATACAACAATATAAAAAAAATTAACTAGCAGAGCATGGTTTCGATCCACGGACCTCTGGGTTATGGGCCCAGCACGCTTCCACTGCGCCACTCTGCTCTTATGTAAGTTAGTAGGAATCCCACAATAGATAACTATCAACTTGGGCGTGTCCTCTGATTTTATAGCAGAACTGTACACTCTGTTCGCCATGAATGTAATCAAACAGCCTTACCTTGACGGACTACACCATGACCCTATCTTATAAGCTGCGCCATAGTGGAACCAATCAAGGTAAGCCTGCTATAGCTCATCTACTGCAAGAGTGTATATAAGTGGCAACCAACAAAAGGTTCTTTATTGCAAACATTGGCTTGAAATAGGCTTAGTATCAGAATAATTTGAAAACCTTTTTTATTAATAAAAATAATATAACATTACAAAGCAAATAATAATTATTTCCCAATAAGTTGACATTAGTGTATATCTGCCAATGTTTGTTGAAAGGAATCTTCTGCTGTCAATTACCTACTCTCCTACCGTAGATGAGCTATACCTATCTAGGGTATAGAAAAGTACTTTTTATACACCGATTTTTGAAAGAAGGCCTTATTTTGTACCACAATCTTAATTCTTACTGTATGGTAATCTTTTGTTAGGATAAAAGGCCTTATATAAAAGACTTCCTTCCATCGTTCTGAAAGGCATTCGATCCCACCAAACTACTAATAATCAGGAGGATTCGTGTACGAAATATGATCTTCCAGAGCGGGATTCCTACTAAAATAACTTTTTTTTAAATGTCAATAAGTCTTTAAAATTTAATTAAAAAAAGTGTATACCTTCAAATGCAGACCTCAAATACATTTTTCTCTGATATTATGTCGGGAAAAGTTCATGCCATAATTCGAATCATAGTTCGCAAAATTCCCGTATATATATTTTTGAGCTCATGATAGGTTTCATCAGCGAGAATAATACAAAATCAAAATACATTCATTAAACGATTTTATTCAATCTACACGACAAAGGGAATTAAAGCAATGTATATTGGAGGAGGTTACATAATGATGAGTTACATACTCTTTACGTCTCAAACGACATTGTTAGGGTAGCGAAATCTAGAATGTTATGGTGGGCAGGACATGCAACGCGGATAATACTTAGCATCGCGTCTTACTACCCGTTCGGGTTATACGTTTAAGTACTAATTACGCTGATGGGCTAGGGATTGAGAAAGTTGAATATAGAGGTAGTAAATCCGCATATGCATGGAGGGAGAGTGGAAAACCATTTTGAAAAAACCAGCTGAGAGAGATTCGAATCTCGATCTCCCCCTCCTTGGCAGTCTAGCTCACACGAAAGTAGCACGTCAGATAACTATTCCACCGAGGCGGGTCAGTGCGAATGGAAGAATCTAGAACCGTGTTTGGATCATTGACTGCCAACAACAATGATAAGAGACCATTGGGAATACCTAGACACAGATGGAAGGATAATATTAGAATAGACCTGAAAGAGATACGATATAATGAGGTGGACTGGAGAGAACGAGCTCAAGATAAGAATAGGATGTGCTGAGGTGGACTGGATAGAACTAGTTCAAGATAGTGATAGGGTGTAATGAGGTGGACTAGATAGAACTAGTTCAAATTAGGGAGAGGCTGTAATGAGGTGGACTGAATAGAACTAGTTCAATATAGAGTTAGGGTAAGGTGTAATGAGGTGGACTGGATAGAACTAGCCCAATATAGAGTAGGGTAAGGTGTAATGAGGTGGACTGGATAGAGCTAAGTCAAGTTAGGGTAAGGTAAAATGAGATGACTGGATAGAACTAGCTAACGTTACGTATAAGGTGTAATGAATGAGGTGGACTGTGTAGAACAAGCTCAAGCTAATGCCATAGAGGAAATAGATTAGTAAGTATTATTATGTTCATAATCATGGTAATAAATGGTTTAATTTAATTAATAGTTGAGGGACGTGAAGTTAGAGAAAATGCACGCGTATTATCGTAAAGATATGATGGGAAAACTCTAATAATACATCACCGTTAATAAACCACTCTTGGTGAAAATACGAACCTTGACCTTCCGTTCAGCAATTCCGCTATATCACATAGGCAGACGATTTCCATCTCCTTGTCGTAAGGTCAAATACGAAAAAGAAAGGTTTGTTTGAAGCTTATGGTTAAGTAGTAACTTTGTGAAAGAGTAAACAATCTCAATTTAAAACTAATCAGCTTGCGTGACGTCATTGTATCCGAAGGTATTATCATCATCATTCACCGTCTACTACAGTGTTTCTCAAACTATAACCAGCCGTGTACCTCTTCTGGAGGCCATAGTTTCACCAACGTACCGTACCCTCTCAAGCTCTTCATTAAAAAATAATAGTTACGTAGCACCACACATATTTTCTCTTTCTTTTATCCTAAAATATATTTACTAAAAACTAGTAAGATTTGTGAAACAAAATTATACACATTGTTTGCATACACATTCAAACAAAGAGCGTACATGAAATAATATACACTGTTACAGAAACATTAAGAAGATATGAACCTCTCTGTCCAAAGAGCATAACTAATCAATTTCATATTTCTAAGTTCTCCATATATATATAAAATATTTAAAAAAATTTGAAATATACTTTTATAAAACCAATAGTTTCTGAATTATAAGCATATACATATATATGCTTATAGTTTTATATATATATTTATTTAATAGTTCAGAATGTATTGGTTTTATAAAAGTATATTTCAAATAAAAAAAATATTTTATATATATGCTTATAGTTATATATATATATATATATATGTATATATATATATATATATATATATATATATTATAGTTCAGAAACTATTGGTTTTATAAAAGTATATTTCAAATTAAAAAAATCATTATATATATATATTTATAGTTATATATATAACTATGAACATATATTTCAGAAACTATTGGTTTTATAAAAGTATATTTCAAATAAAAAAATTATTTTATATATATTATATGCTTATAGTTCAGAAACTATTGGTTTTATGAAAAACTATTTCAAATAAAAGATTTTATTTAAACAGTATTACATCTTTACAATGATAAATTATTTCGTATTTCAAATAGTTGCATATAATTAAATGATTAGAATAAATAATTACTCCTTATGCAAAGTACCCTTAAAGTAATTTTAATGAGAAAATGAGAGTTGCCATTATAGATCCAAATTTGTAGTCAAATTCGTTAGAAAATATTTAGATAAAATTGATGTTTTTTTTCCCGCCTTTCAGTAAATTACCCTTAATTCTAGGCTCAGATATCCAATTCCAAAAACACCTCGCCTGTAAATCAAGTTGTAGCCCGATCGATAAAATTGTTTCGGATCTAGGTCGAGATACAGACGATATCGAGAAAACCCCTTTTTCAGTTTCAGGGGGTCATGAAACATCGACATTTATCAAACTCTAGAATTAAATTTTTTTGACGATCCCAATACTTCTTTCTCCGAGAAACTGAAAGTAAAAAGGAAACAAATACCAGGTGGCGTAGTTGTCTAACGCGCTAGTCGTGTTGAGTTCTACTGACGAGGACGGGGAGATCGAGGTTCGAATCTCGGTCGGGTGAACTGGGGGTGGTTTTTCCTAAACGGTTTTCCACTTTCCCTCCGCCCAAGTTCGGGTTCACTTCCTCTAATTCAACCTTTCCAATTCTTAATCCATTAGAGTAATTAGTACATAAAGCGTATAACCCGAATGGGTAGTAAGACGTGGTGCTAAATAATAATAATAATAATAATAATAATAATATTAATAATAAACCCCTACTGGAAGGGTGTATAAAGCTGTGACAGATGTAAAGAAAGAGTTATACAAAAAGTCAATGACATCCCGCAAAGATCTTTGTTAATTTGTTTACATGACTTAATAATTATCAAATAATATTTTATGGTTTACAAAATATGGATATATACCTCGTACTCCCTGAAATCCTCCACGTAACCTTTGGGGTACTCTGGTCTACAAGATATTCCAAACTTGCCTTGCCAAAATAAAGTTTGATTTTAAAAGCACTAAACTTTTTTTTTTACAATTAAAAATTACTAAAATAATTATTATATAATAAATAAAATATAAAGTTGTGTCATCTACAGCTACCACTTTTGATTGTAATATAAATACCTATACATAACAATAACAATATAATAAAATGGTGTCAAATGTTGGCGGCAAAGAAAATGTTATTGTAGTTTCTTCAAGTTGTAAAATCATACTACTAGTATATCTCTAAATTACTCTATTATAGTTTTCGATCTGTGGACGTAACGTATTTTTTTAAATTTGAGATATTTAACGTGCACTTTTTGAACCAACTAATTATATCAGCACACGACTTATAAACAAATTTAAATCTATAATTAACACAACATCCAAACCCCTCGGTCATCAACTCATCATTGTGAGAAGGTAAATCACAATTTTAATAATTATACATATTTCGGGCTTGGCAGGAAACGAATCCTAGACCCATATCATAGTGGGCAAACACGCTAACGACTGAGCTTAAAGTGTAATACCTTACTGCGTTGCCTTTCAGTGATGCACTCGGGGGTAAAGGGAGGTGTGTATTTAGAGATATGTCCCATCTTACCCCTTCAAGATAGTAAATAATATTAACAAAATATTTAAAAGCATGTTAAGTAAAATTATAGTTATATTATATAAAATGAAAATGTGTCGAATGGATGAGAAATATTTCCACACCAGACTTGTTATTTAGTATCCAAATTAAAAGTGCCCCTAAAACAACATTTTTTTCACCGCGTCTTACTACCTGTTCAGGTTATACGCATATAATTATAATTACTCGTGCTGGCGGCCGGGGTTCAATCCTCGGTCCCAGCACAGATTTATCTGATCCCCAAACCCCTCCTTCACCTCTGACAAGACATCTTGTGAATGTGGGAAGCCAGGCCTCCACCGTGGTTCGGATCCCACAATAAACTGTGGGTCCTCCATTTCATCTCACAATCACCCTACCATTACACATTAGCGTAAGTGCGTACAACCCGAACGGGTAGTAAGACGTGGTGCTAATAATAATATAATTACTCTAATAGGATAAGGACGAGAAAGGAAGTATTCTAGAGGTAATCTACCTGCATGTGCCTAGGAGTAAAGTGGGTATATATTTTTGGAAAAAAAATCAAAAAAATCTACCCTCAATAGACCCGACCGGGATTTGAACCTCGATCTCCCCATCATCAGCAGATCAGTCTAACACGAAAATTATGTCTTACGCCGTTAACCAACGATTAAAAATGGTACAACAAATAACAGCTTTGACAAACTTTATCCCTCCGCCCATATGTATGGTTGACTTACTCGTCCATTTAGAGAGCCATTGTAAGTTTAAAAAATGTGCGTGTTTGACAATTTATATCCTGGGTATCTCAGTTGGAATAGTAATTTCGAGCTATGTCATAGGTCTAACTATGTCAAGGATTGGTTATAAAAATGTATGTTCATAGATCACTCCAATGTCCAGCTCACGTCAGTGTATTTACAATGTCCTCGAATGACGGGGATGACGTCATTTTTATAACTTAGCCATTACAAATGTTAACAGCTCTACAAGTTGTCGTGACAGTTAAATGTTTATGTGTGAAATCAAGTCATAAGGGCGCCTTTCAAGTTTATTTTATGTCTAGCAGAGTGACGCAGTGGAAGCGGGCTGAGCCTATAATCCAGAAGTCCGTGGATCGAAACCATGCTCTGCTATTTTATGGGTTACATATTAAAGAATTATTAGAAACACAATAAAATGAACTATTATATTTATGTTATATACAGAGCAGAGTGGCGCAGTGGAAGCGTGCTGGGCCCATAACCCAGAGGTCCGTGGATCGAAACCACGCTCTGCTAATATATTTATTTAATATTTTAGAATTATTAGGAACACAGCCAAATAAACCATTAAATACGACATGAATATAACATATAGTGGCGCAAGGGTATATTTCGTAGGGTCCGTGGATCTAACCCATACTCTACTAGGTTAAGAAAAACAATAACAATATTCTTAGAAATACATTAAAAGGAATATTAAATCTATATTTACATTTAACAAAATGGTGTCCTGGGAGAGTGCTGAAATAACACAGAGGTCAATGGATCGAATACACGTTTGTTTAAGTGGCTTTCTAGATTTGAGCATTATTAATAAAACGTCCAATCAAAGTAATGTATATATGCTATTATATGTGTATATTTGATCATTTATTGTTTTGTTTCTACACGTCTTGAGAACAAATGGTACCATTAGCATTAGCAACTTCTAGACCTACTATTTTAGGGACAAAACCCGCCTCGGTGGCGTAGTTGGCTAACGCGCCAGCCGTGTTGAGCTCAACCACTGAGGACGGGGAGGTCGAGGTTCGAATCTCGGTCGGGTGAACCGGGGGTGGTTTTTCCTAAATGGTTTTCCACTACCCCTCCACGCAAATGTGGGTTCACTTCCTCTAATTCATCCTTCCCAATTCCTAATCCATTAGCGTAATTAGTACTTAAAGCGTATAAACCCGAACGGGTAGTAAGACGCGGTGCTAATCAATAATAATAATTTAGGGACAAAATTGTTTTTACCTACCAATGTTTTCTCAAGATCTATTTATGTGACGCACTTCCCTAAACATTACCTTCCTTCTATCTCTGCCCTTAGCTTAGTTATTGCAGGTGACAGATAGCCCAAAACACTCTTAAAAGAAAAAAAAAAGAGTAAGGTAAGCTCGCCCGGGGTTCATGTACCGGGTAGTATGCATGACATCACCGTCTTTGTTTGGACATGTTATCATCAAGCCTCTCTGTACCTTCCACAAGACTGCCAACACAAAGCGATCGTTGCGTCGACTGGATGATTATATTCATGCGCTCCGCGTGAGTATTTTTTCATCTCAGGCGCGCAGAAATTGTCGGTCCGAACCGGTTCGCATTGCATTCTTTAGGCCACGAAATTACACGTTTGCCTTTCTAGCGTCGTTTCTTTAATCACCTGCGTAGGGGACGTTCAAGGCTATTTTGTTTTTGTTTATGGAAATAATCGTTTATTCAATTATCTTATAATATCTATTTATTTGTGTGCGATTTATGTGTCATTAGCACTGTCATTGAATGTGGCTTTTCCCAAATTGATTAATCAAAGTAATTGAACCAAAGTCCTTTTTAGAGCTCTTAAAATGACAGACCTAATTCATACCTGACATATCTCTATCTTAGCAAGGGTGACATACCAAATCAATTATTTGTTGATAGCAAACCAAAACGCCAACAAGTAGGACGACTGCTTCGCCACTTCTAAACGCATATATTATGTGAGCTAAGTAAGCTAGGTAAGAATGAGGACGTAAGCCTGAATTTTCGTGTATGTGTATGGTGTATGGTTCGGATTCCTCGTTAAACTGTAGGTCCTCCATTCATCTCACAATCACCCTACCATTACACATTAGCGTAAGTGCGTAAACCCGAACGGGTAGTAAGACGCGGTGCTAATAATAATAAATAATAATAATAATAATAATAATAATAATAATAATAATAATAATAATAATAATAATAATAATGATACAAAAAATCAATTCATCCAGTCACGATTCGAATCTAAACTTCATTGCACCGGCAGACCTGACTAAACGAACTTTACATTTAGACTACGTGCCTATCGAAATTGATTTTAAATGTAATATAAACACTAGGGAATATATACATTCAAAGCACTTTATTTGTAAATACAGTAGTGAGTAGCCTATATATTATTTATACTACAAAACTTACTTTAATGCCGATAACGCATTAACTAGTTTGGTGACGTATCCATACATTTATTTTAACCAATGAAACAACACAACTTTGAATCTAAATTGTCCCACGTTTTGCAAGGACAAATTTTAATTATTTTTGAGGTGATTACCACGTATTATTTTCATAATCAAAACTAGGCTCTAGTACCAAAACTGGCTATAGGTGATGCATACCACATTGCCAATAAAAACAAATATTTAAGGTGTCGAGTAGGCTGTGGAGGCAACATGACAGGTTGTCCTTTTTTTTTTAGCACCGCGTACTTACTACCACGTTCGGGTTATACCCTTATGTACTAATTAAACCAGTGGTTTTTTTTAGGAATTGGGAAGGTAATATTTAGAGGAAGTGTATCAACGTTCGCGTGGATGAAGAGTGTAAAACAATTTTTGCACAAATAACCCTTAGTACACCCGAGGGAGATTTGAACCTTGATCTCCCCATCATCGGCAGTCGAGTATGCTGCGAGAGTGACAACCTAGACCATGTGGCCACTGTAGTGGGTTAATATTATTCGTATGCCTGATGTTTTTATCTGAGTAACGGAAATATTTGGCTTGCGTGGGAAAAAATGTATGAATGCTTCAACTGAATAAACTTGATTGCTCTCTATTTTTATAATAACGGGTGTATCCAAGTGACTCCTATTTCCTAACACCCCTTAGGGGAGGTCCTTAAACTACGTAAGGGTTTTATTCATAATTTTTAACCCCCTCTATCCTACGTATTTTTTTATGATTTTGTAAATTATATTATTTTAACCGTTTAAGTTATTTTTATACATAAGGATTAGTAATGAATATAGCAATATTAAATTTTAGAATACTTTAATTGGAGTAAAATTAGGTAAAACATTGCAAGTAAAATAATATAAGTTAAATTTTATAGTTAATATATTTCTTTTCGAACAAAAACAAGTTTTATTTTAGATCTTTGTCACCATAAACATTGATTAAAACAACCTTACGTAAGATATATTCTGACCCCCCCTCTTTCCCCCTAAGAAAACGTAAGAAAATACTCTCCTCCCCCGAAAACCCTTATGTAATTTAGGGACGGTCCCTTATCCAATTATGGAGCGGCCCACCAATACACTCGTGGATTCAACTGTGGCCCTTAGGAACAGATACAGGAATGGAATGAAGAGATGAAAAACTGTGAACTTAAATTTAACATGGCGAAGTGTGAAGGGATGCTAATGACAGGGACGAGGGTAAGGCCTAATAAAGGTTGAATGGAGTAGAGCTGAGGAAACTACAGAACGTAAGATATATTGGAATCATGGTTGAGGAGAAAGGTGAAAGTAGAGAGAATCTAATTAGAAGAAGACAACAGGGAGAGTTGTTCTATAGGTGTGTAAGAGACCTGTTATGGAGAAGAGAAGTGACCTTGAAGTGTAAGAAAGCTTTGTACAGGACGTACTATGTACCCATTGTCACATATGCAGCAGAAACATGGACATTGAATAAAAAAGAGACTAGGAAAGGGGAGGACATGGGAATGAAGTTTGTGAGGAGCATGTTAGCTGTCACGAGGGAGAAACAAGATCAGTAACGAAGTTATCCTGGAAAGAGTGGGAGTACAGGGAGTACATGAGATAGTAGAGGAATCAAGACTGAGCTGGTATGGGCATGTTATGAGGATGGAAAAATAGACAATGCCAACAAAAAATTATGGAAAAGAAGTATGCAGGAAAAATACTGCAAAGGGATGCCAAGAAAGAGATGGGAGAAGCAGATAACAGAAAGTGGTCAAGTGATAGAAGAAGAATGAAAGCAATTAAAGGAGGAAGAATAGTGGAAGGATAGAGGTAGATGGAGTCATTTTAATTAACTAAACCGGCCACAAATTGGAAACAGTTGTTGTTGATGATGATGATTATCTGATTGGCTATATGAAAACTACCTAATATTGCTACACAAGATTAGGCTTCTAAATTTCAAAAAATATTATTCAACATCCACCACAAATAATAGTTTTAGAAAACAAATTTATATACGTCTAGAATACACAGTTGGGTATCACACCCCAGCCTTCCGGAGTAGAGTAAAGCACACTAACAATCATAGGAAAGGTGTCTGAGAAAATACAAACATATTTGTGGGCAAAATTGATAAGGTTTAACTATTTTCCCTTCTTTCTCCTCTGACAAGACATCTTGTGAATGTGGGAAATGCCAGGTCTCCACCGTGGTTCGGATTCCACGTTAAACTGTAGGTCCTCCATTTCATCTCACAATCACCCTATCATTACACATTAGCGTAAGTGCGTATAACCCGAATGGGTAGTAAGACGCGGTGCTAGTAATAATAATAATAATAATAACTATTTTTATTAGTACAACAATATAGGTAGCCTACAGTAGCCCCATGGCTTCTTTGGTGCTGACTGACAGCTGACAGTTAAAAGCTTTGAAAAGTTACCAGACTAAATTATGTATCCCTACGCCAAACCAGATGATCTGTAAAAACATGCGTTTAGCAGCTGTCACTTTTGACGGTCAAAATGGAGGTATTATACCTACATTTTGAATGTCAGAAGTCAGCTATGAGCTGTCAATCAGCACCAAAGAAGCCACAGGGCTACTGTATCAATAATAACTATCACCCGCTTCAGTGGTCGAATGGTCTAAGGTGTCACTCTCGTGTTAGCCTGGCCTGCTGAAAATGGAAGGATTGGGGTTCTAATACTAGTTGGAAAATGGTTTCCCACTCTCCTTTCACACAGACACGGGTAGATTACCTCTAAAATTCTTCCTTCCTCATCCCTACCCCATTATATTAATTATCATATATGGATATATTTCCTGAAGAGGTATTAAGACGCGGGATTGAATAAAAAAAATATTAGCTATAAATAATGACAGCTGCAGGTCACATTACCTGGCGTATGAATGTAGATTTTAATAACATTTTATAGCTGTCACATAAGGCCCTTCTTATGAAAATTGGATTGTATCTCTGACGTACTAGTCTTTTTACACAATTTTTTCAAACAAATCCCCTTTTAGGTTATCCATAAATGGTATTTTGGTGGTCTGTGTCTCAGTCGGGTTACGGACCCTTGCTTGCGTGGCGAGTGACTGCAGATCTCGTACCGAATATGCCGTGACTTGTGTAGTCACGTGGTAAAGCTATTCATGTGAACTGATCAGTGAACACGTATAACACGTAACACCAGCAGTGGGTGGACGTCACTTGCCACGTCAAGGTTCAGAGTAATAACATATTAACTCCAACAAAATCCGTCCTTACAATACCTAAAAAAAATATCCCATGGCTTCCCTAGCGGCCACCGCCACATGTTGGCAAAGGTAGTGCCAGCATTTGTGATCAGCACAATGAATCCTCCAACCGTTAATCTCAGTTTTCTAGACAGAAGCTACTGCTTATTTATTTGAGTAGTTCCTCATTTGTCCTCATAAGGCCGAGACACATCGCTTCACCGAAAAATATGTAAGCACCTGTGATCGAACCCGGGACCACTGGATCTGTAGCCGGGACTCTGACCATTATACCTCAAAGGAGGTCTCTTTCACTACCAACGCTAATAAAACTATTGATTAGATAACAATTAGAGCCCTACAAAATCGATTAACCGGTATATCGGGTACAAGATTACGCTCGAACCGGAAAACTTATCCAAGAGATGATAGTCTGCATTTTTAATTTGACAGCAACAAAATTGGGATCAGTTATTTTAGTTTTATTATAAAATAATATGTTTTTAAAAATGTTGTTATATTTAAAAAAAATACTACCTCTGTGGTTTAGTGGTCAGAATTCCTGGCCCCGCGTTTGATCCCCGGTGTTTCCAGATTTTTCTGTGAAGCAGTGGGTTTGCAACGAGGTCAACTCTCAGCCTCGTTATGGCAGTTGGGGAGCAAACTTAGCAACCCTGGTATATAAAACTGAGATTAACGTCTGAAGGATTAGTTGTGCTGACTACATGACGCCCTCTCTCCGCGGAAGTTGGCATTTTATTCGCCAGCAGATGGCGGCTGCTCGGTCGGTATAGATCGATTGCGGGCTGACACAATGGAGATTTTTTTTTATATTTTAAAATATATGAAAACAGGTTTTCCCTCGTTTTTATCCAACTATTTTCTAAAGTAGAATATAGAAAACCGCACCACCCTTTGAGGTTTGGTTCGGGCTGTTTTACTTTCTAGAGCTAGGTGTCATCCGTGGGGTAGAATGGGGTAGTCTTTGGCTAAAGTGTTCGCCTCATTACCCAATGTTCTTGGGTTCAAACCCAGTCAGGATAGATGACACAATCGTACAGTACGTAGGCTACTTCCTAATTATAATCAATAATTGTAATTATAGGAATACAAGGTTTAAATATTAATATCAATTATTAGAAAATTACCCTTAAATTATATTTACCCATGAAAACAATATTTTTATAAATTAATATGAAACACCCTTCTGAGATAAAGTTTAAACGAAAATTAAAGTTGTTGCTTTTAAAGAATTTAGAATTAAAAAATAATAATTTATCTTTAACAACCCTTAATTTTGGGAATACAATCAAAGACAGGATTTTTTCCACGAGGTATGCCCATTTTATTTTCAAATATAAAGTTTGAATATAATCTATCAAATCATTCCGGATTTAGCTCCGGGTACAGAAAAACAGACTTGATGACAGAGATAATTGTAAAACCTACTTTTTTGAGGTGGGAAAATTGTCACGAAAACATTACTTTCTCTATATGAGAAAATGTGAGGAATTCCAGGCCTCCGTCGTGGTTCGGATTCCACGTTAAACTGTAGGTCCTCCATTTCATCTCACAATCACCCTACCATTACACATTAGCGTAAGCGCGTATAACCCGAACGGGTAGTAAGACGCAGTGCTAATAATAATATATTAGAAAGGTCTAGGTGTCTACACGAATAAAACTGTCTAACGTAAATCATACAAAATAAGACGTACTAAAACAGAAATACATTGAGAGGTATAATGGGGATGCCTTTAAAGTACGTAGGGGTTTTTGGGGGAGGAAGGGTTCCGTATTTTCATACCTTTTCTTACAGGGGGGGAGGGGGGTTAGGTCAGAATACATCTTACGTGAAGTTCTTTTTATCAATGTTTATGATGAGAAAAAGTTTTTTTTGTCAGAAAATTAATATATACCTGTTAACTAAAAAATTTCACTTTTATTTGATTTAATCATTGCAATTAGAGTGCTATTAAATTTCATCACATTCACTTTATTACCAATCCTTACGTTTAAAAATAATCAAACGATTGAAATAATCTACTCTACAAAATAGTAAAATAAGGGGCGGGGGATTAGGGGAAATCTAACGATCCCTTGCATGGAGGAGAAGGGGGGGGGGTTTCAATAATCAATAAAAAAAGCCATACATAGTTTAAGGACGGTTCCTAGCACGAGATAAAAATATATGATTTTTCTAGAATAGTTTTTAAATATTACTTGTAATAATACTAAAAGTTATATTCAAACCAGGTCAAAGGTTATGATTAAACATTTATAACAACAATTTATTTTAAAGTGTGTGACTTAACCACTACCCACATCGAGGGACATATGGTATAAACGTCAATCTCATATAGCCCAGTTTTCTGGTGTTTGAATCCTAACCGGGTATAACTAGATTTTTTTTCCCCGAAAAGGTTTTATCCACTCCTTGCCAGCAAATATGAGTACATTTCCTTTAAATTTTGACTTTATTTCCCTATCACGTTAGTGTATTTAATAGCCCCTTGAATAGCATATAGCTTTTGAGACCAGTAAAACCGTTATGCCCTATTTGACACAAAATACAACAAAATTTCAAAATACATATTTAAAAATAAAGACTATTAAAATGATTATAATTCTCGCTGTTGACAAGTGAATAATAATAATAATAATAATAATAAAAGTAAAACCTGCAGAGCAATATATTTTATGGTTCGAGCGTAACCGTGTATTTAATTTCCCGGATAATCGGTCTTGAGATCAGGTCTTGAATAAGGGTAACCCGAACGGGTAGTTGTTTCACGATGTGATGTAATGTTAAAAAAAACACATTTCTTCTCTTTATATTCGAAAATAGGTGGCCATCCTTAATAAGTAAGGATTTATTCATGATTTTTGACCCCGCCCCTTCCTTTATCCCTCCATGTAAGGGATCGTAAGATTTTCCGTTTCCCCATACCTTCTATCATATGTAATTTGTATACGATTTGATAAATTGAATTATTTTAGTCATTTAGTTATTTTTATTACTATTAAAAAGAAAAGTCATATGCTACGTGTACTGTAATTAACTATCTTTGTGTGAAATTTGAAGTTTATATTTCAATTATTTTTATAAAACAATGAAAATTAGTAGTTAATCAAAATAAAACATTTAAGAATTTTTTTCTTTTAGATTTTGTCTCACCACAAACATCGATTAAAAAAACCTTACGTAAGATGGATTTTGACTCCTACCTCCCTTCCCCGCATAAGAAAACTTAATAAAATACTGATACCTCCCCCCACCCTAAAAGACAACAACAGCCCCCTACCCAATTTAAGAACGACCTAACCAAGCCTGCTGACTATCTATGATATAAATCCCCTCTCCTGGACATAGCCCGCTGTTGCACCGACACTTCTCTCAACGTTCAAATGACTGGTTACGGTATTGTTGTGTGGATTCGATTCATTCCTCTCTGTCCTCCGTTGCAAAGGTCCAAAGAGGAAGGAAGCTGATAAAATACGAGTCCGCCAAGCCACCAACTATATGAACGGACGCGAGAGGATCTCCAATGCGCAGACGCGAGATATCGAGTTGACCGAGAGGTTGGAGTCTTTTTTTGTTTTTGTTGTTCTTTTGTTTTGCGTGTGTCTGTGAGTGCTGATTCTCACCCGCCGCTAGCTCTGTGCATGTGAAGTGTTGTAGAGAGCCGGCTAGCGTTCACATCACATCACAAGTGCGATTATTTCGTGAAGGAGGATTCTGTGAGAAGAGGATTTGATTAAATTAGCACTTGTAGGTGAGTGAGTACGATACATAACTATTTCCCTAACAAGCGCAATTTTAGAAAATACAAACCCTTATTTTTTATTGCCAACAATGAAAATTTTTTTACTATATTATTAGCATTATTTTAAATGTATTGATAATATGTACTACAACTGACAACTTCAGGTCATATTACTTGACGTAACTTTTATAGTTGCCAGATAAGGTTCTTTCGATGAAAATTGTACTGTGGAATAAGTCGCAGATAGCTTAATTTAATGAGTTTATATTCAAATACTAATGACAAATATTCAAAAAAGTTCAGATTACTAATTCTTATATACAATCTTGTTTGCAAAGGAAGAACTTTTTAGAAAAAAACCAAACAAAAATTTTACGGTCTAAATTGATAACATTTTACTCAATTAATAATGTTATTTTATATGACGTAATTTATACTATCTATCAAAAGTGAGAGTTTGAATACGGCTATCAGATAAGGTTATTTCTATGAAAATTGGACTGTCGCTTGTTTATAACTTTCTCTCGTGTTATTTAGTTTCTTAGTGACCTTTAACTTGCTTTTTTTGCACCGCATCTTACTATCCACCCATCCTGGATATCCTCGCTTTTAATTTACTAGTGGGGTGCGGATGATTAAGGTAGAATTTATTCGAGATGTACCAGCATTTGCGTGAAGGGCAAGGGGAAAACCACTTTAAGTAAAAATACCTTTAGCACATAGTGTCGGGATTTGAGCCTAGCTATCCCAATCACTAGAAAATCAGACTAGATGAGTCTTTATTTATTTGTTTTTAAATAACGCGTATAATTTTTCCTAAACGAAACTTTTTAACGTGGCATTTTTTCAAAATACACAGATTATACCAACAATACTTGCAAACCATCTTAACCTAGGGCTATTAATACATCCAACCCTTGACGTTGTATAATCACTAATTAGTAAGACGATCACGTGTCTATATATTAAACATCTTAATCAATACTATCTGGAATTGAATCAGGCTCGTCTGGACCCGTGGCCGACCACTTTAACTTGTTTACTATTGGAACATTACTCTGTAATCTAAAATAACAGGATGAGGAGAGAGTATTAAAACAAATTCCCAGTATTTAATTTATAGCGCTCTGCATCAGTACTGGCTTTTAGTGACTTAAAACTTACTTCCCTGAGTTTTGAATTCATGCACAAGAATTATTTTGGAGATATATAAGAGAGAGGTATAACCACACAGTGGAAATAATATGCTTATCAAAATACATATCTAAAATTGAATTGATCTGTCACCAATAAAATATAAAATAATTATTTTACTCAATTAATTTTGTCTAGGTTACCCTTTTGATATGACGTTGACTGGTGGAGAAATTGATCGCGGTAGGTGGGCGTAGTCATGCGCTAGCACACGATTAACTTCTGCGGGGCTGCTTCGGTGGCCGCATGGTCTAAAGCGTCACGCTCGTGTTAGACTAGACTGCCGATGACAGAGAGTTCGCGTTTCAAATCTTAGTCGGATGAACAGAGTTTTTTTTTCCAATCTCCCAAATTCGAGGTTTTTTTTCCACTCTCCCAAATTTGAGCACACTTACTCTCAATCCAACCTTCCTCGTCCTTAACACATTAGCTTAATTAGTACACATGCGAATCACCTGAACAGGTAGTAAGATGCGGCACTAAAAAAACCCCTGCGGTACCGCGCAGCCACACAACATGCACCACGTAGCCTCGGACGTGGTCTTGGAAACCAGGAATTAAAGTTTATTTAGTCTGGTTGGTCGATGATGTAACTGATTTGATATTTAATTTTTAATTAGTGTGAAAATATTCATATGTTTCTCTACATCAACTTGTTAAGTTTTTAAGTGCCCATATAGTCCAGTACCAGGGTGATGAGAAAAAGCCGTTGCTCTAAAAAAGGTCGGGCAGTTTTGATTTTTGGATATGTTTGAGGATTCTGGGTCCTAATGAAAATTCCAAGTTTTCGACCTTGATGCACTGCCGCTCGCACCGGCATCTTGAAAAAATGGCTGCCAAACCACGTTTCCCCCCCTGTAATATCTGCTTCCCAGTGGGTCCTAGGATAAAAAAATATTTAGAATCCTAGATGACATAATTTTCTACAACTACTATCTTAAACATTTTAATCTTTATTATCCATTGATCACATATTGACTGTTACAAACTTGTTTTCACTTGTTTTTAGACCATTATGGGGTTTCATAAAGAAATATAAAGATCAAATCCTTACTTACACCGATTTTCCCTTTTTTTGCCATCATATTGGAGTAAATGAATGCAGTATTTTCTACTACGTATTTTAAGTTTTATGCTATCTCAAATCATTGTTAACGAACTGTTTTTGTATCTCAGATAGTCAGATCACCCCTTCTAATGGTTGATGGTGAGAAGTAGGATGGGTTGCACATTCTTTCATTCTCTCTCTCGTATCGAGAACACGCAATGGCCAGTGTGCTCATAGCCTTCACAATTAATTTTATACACGTGTTTTTGCTTCCGCGACCATAGTATTCTTAAATAATAATTTAATATATTAATTGTGAAACTTCTATTTATTATTTTTGCAAAGTCGATTAAAGTTTGTATAAATATGTCATCTTGTACACACCAAAAACTAGGAACAGATTCATTAATATTAATCAGGTATTTATATATATTTCAGAAAAATATTTGGATTATTGGGCTCTATGAATGATATATTTACATAATATTTGGGACGAATTTTAGAAATACTGTACCATTACTTTAGCAACATCCGAGCAACATGTGGATAGATATGAGGCCTTCGCCTGTCCTTCGGGACGACCAAAACTTGAAAAAACTTGTATATTGGTTTTCTCAACATCATCTCTTTCCAAAAACTTATTCGTTAATGTCAATAAGCACTGTAATTTGTGAGGAAGGACAAATACACTGATATTTGTCCCAAGAGAGTTTGTGCTGTTATGATTTCGAAAATGACGCGATGATTTTGATTCCGTCAAATTTAAACGCAATGAAAAAGTTGTCACTTGTAACAGTCACTTAACTCACTCACGCTGTTCCAGATAATGTGTATCGTGAAGAAATCCGACGATGAGTTAAAATAATATCTCAAATTTAAACACACTCCATTTTTTGGTCTCTGCTATCGGAAGAAGGGATGCGTAAGGGCACAGCATCTTCTTTGTACACTGCTTTCACGCCATTTCTAGATGTAACGATACTTGGAGGTGACAAAATCGATATAGTGTATAGAGGACATCTTCTACACAGAGTAATATTGCATCGCTACGATTCTTTTGATCCATTTGTACAAATTACTTGCGATAAGTACAAAATCATCACGGTTCAAAAGCAGTTGTTGTTTTTGATGAATATTAAGTCAATGCCGCAGCAAAAATCATTAAGACCAGAGAAAGGCACCATCAATAAAAAAAAACACACACACACTTCCATAGAGGTTCTCTTTGACGAATCAATTACTGAACAGGGTGACCTGGCGGTCTAGGGGTAAGTTGTCAGACTTCTGTGCTGGCGGCCGGGGTTCAATCCTCGGTCCCGGCACAGATTTATCTGATTACCAAACTCTTCCTTCACCTCTGACAAGACATCTTGTGAATGTGGGGAATGCCAGGTCTCCACCGTGGTTCGGATTAAACGTTAAACTGTAGGTTCTCCATTTTATCTCACAATCACCCTACCATTACACATTAGCGTAAGTGCGTATAGCCCGAACGGGTAGTAAGACGTGGTGCTAATAATAATAATAATAATAATAATAATAATAATAATAATAATAATAATAATAATAATAATAATAATAATAATTACTGAACAGTTTCCTAAGAAATAATTTTTGTGATTAAACAAGTAACATTAATTTGATTTCAATGCTCAAAAATAAATTTGAACAATCAAAAAATCATCTACCTTCGGAAACCTGGGATAGGTAAAACGGAAAAAAAAAACTGTACTCCACTAACGTACTCTGGTATGAAAACAAAGTTTGTTTATTCATGCATTCAGTGGCTGTGATACATCTGCCCTTTTCAACCAAGGGAAAACAAAATTTTGTACCATAATCCAGAAAAACTTGCACCTGAACAAGTTTGGCATTGAAGCCTTCAAAGAACAGGGCGTGGCTCCAGAGGAAATTGCAAAGGAAGGAAAACGTTTTCTTGTTGCTTTGTATGCAGGTGACATAGAAAACAAAAAATTAGATGCTACAAAAGTTTTACAAAACTTGTAACTAAAATTCAATCTTCATGCTCTGCCTCCAAAGAGAGATGCTGCATGGTATCACGCATTCAGGATGTACCACCAAGTCTAAACATTATATGGGGTATGGGATTTAAAACGTTTAAAGGAGTGGGGTTGGATACGTAGCAATAATGGGCATACTCCCTTGAAAACTATAAAGGGTCCAATTATCTGAAGTCTTGCTCAACGTTATATAATGCAAATGTAAAAAAAAAAAATGTATGTGGCGCAGCATATTACTACAGAAAAACTTGATCGAACTGATCTATTATCTGTGGATTTTACCATGAACAACCTTGCGAAAATGTGCCAGAGGCTCTAATCAACAATGAAGATCAAGAGGATAAAGGTTATCCATTTGTGAGCAGAACATTAGGAATGAAGTGAATGAAGAAATGAAAAAAAAAAAAAAATACTGACAATAAAACAGTGTTATTAATGAATAAATAGATAGCAGTCAATCAGGAGCATCGGAGAGACACAAAAAATGTAAAACTTCTCAATTACAGCTGTTGATTAGGCCTACTGAGGATACAAAAAACAAAAAACAAACGTACCGTCAGCTCTACCTCATGATGGTGTGGAAATGAGTAAAAATCAATTTGGTCGTAGATAGTACGCATAGCAACAGTTAATACGTAATTAATAACCAATAATTATGAAAATGTCATCTCAAAACAAAGGTATTTGGAATTAAGAGCATTAAGGAGATGATGTGAAAGAACGAAGTTGGCTGTCATTTTTTTTAAGATGGCGTCGGGAGTGGTAGTGAATCAAAGTCGAAAACTTAAAAATTTCATTAGTACCTTGAACTCTCAAACATAAAAAAAAATCAAAACTACCCGATCTTTTTCAGGGCAAAAATACCCACTTAGTGGACTAATAAACCGGTTTTATTCAGACCGTGAAACGATTGAACTAAATAAGCTTCATTAGAACCAAACCTAATCGAATAGAAAGTATACCTAATTATAAATACGCGTAACACTAATAATAATAATAATTATTATCATTATGTGAAGTTGTTTTTGGCGATACTCAATTAAAGCTAGAAATCGTGAACAAGAGTCTTGTAGCTCTGAGACAGGGGTGAAGAAGCTTTTCGTTTATTCTGTCAATTATGTCTCGTGATCGTATATAAATTAAACATCCTCAAACTCAAATTGTATTCCTACAATATAATGAAATGAAGTGTTTTATTAATTACTGTTGAGATGATTGTTGGTAGAACTCCATTATTGAGGGCTTTTCTATTATATTTTAGAATCCTTTTTTCATGCTGATGTATATTTTCAAGCATGCTTGAATGTACATTGTACAATATATATACATTATACTATATATATAGACAGAGTTTAATTTAAAAATGAATTCTAGAAAAATTGAAAAAACTGTTCGTCAAATATTTTATCATTTATATATATATTTTTAATCCTCTATGAATATATAATAAATATATATAACATTGAAATTTGTCATCGTTGAATAAGCCTTACAATGTCAAAATATTTTCCACCCCTGGTCTAAGAGATACTGAAAAAAAAATAGACGGGAAAGTTGAACTTGTTCATAAAAGGCATGTATAAATAGGTGAACCGCATTTATCTCTACTTACGGCAGTTTTATATATTCCTCACACACTTACATGTGTTTGATATATGCTCTTGATCTCGAAATTTATAGCTGTCAGGTCATTCTCCTGGACAAATTACTTAACGACATTGTTTGACGACGCAAAATCTTCCAAACTTAGTCATGAACCACAAGAATGTATTTTAAAAACTATTTAAAATTCAAGGCAGGTATTTAGTGAGGTTTGAGAATTCATTAACCTAATTTTTAATTCTGTGTCATTGACATTTTATCAATTGAAAGTCAAATTTGTATGGTAATTTTCATAAATAATTAATTAGCTTAAAACCCGATTCAGTGACCAAATGGTTTAAGGCGTCACACTCGTGTTAGACTGACTTGCTGATGACGAAGTTTGAATCCCGGCTGGGTCTGTGGTTATTTCTAAATGGTTTACCACTCTTATTACATGCAAATGCGGGTACACTACCTCTAAAATTCTTCCTTCTTCATCCCTACCCCAGTAGAGTAATATGCGTATAACCCGAATAGGTAGTAAGATGTGCTGAAAAAATAAATAAATAAATTCAACAATCTTATTCTCTTTAGTCGAATTTATTTGAATTTTCTTTCCGTCTTACTACTCGTTCAGACTAAACACATATAATAACTCTAATAAGTTGTAGATGAGGGTAGTAGGATTTAAAGAAATTGTACGAGTATCTGCGTAAAGGGAAAGTGGAAAACCATTTATAAAATAAAATACCTTTCGGGATTGAAACCCTGAAATCCTCATCACCAGTGAACTAGATCGTATTTACTGTGGGTGGAAGAGGGGGCGGGCGGATAGAGGTTAAATATAATCCATCGGAACTATTATTCCCGTAAATTTTTCCATTTGGAGATTTGAAGGCCACTTTTTATTATTCTCGATTTAAAAAAAAAAATATCAAGTCGCAAGTCTGTTCTTAACATTTAGTCTTTATATACTCGACACATTTTCAGTTTTCTTTGCTATAGTTGTACTTTATATATAGTTTAATATTTAGTTATATATTATCTTGCTTTCTTGTGGCTGTCTCACTCTAAATGCTACACTGATTTAACTGAAAATATACCGTATTTTATAATTTTTTTAAAACTACAGTCACATCAATTTACATACCTTTTCATATAAAAAAAACCCTGATGACAACCATATTGAGGCCAAGGTCATAATTATGGTCATTTAATTCTGTAAATCGCTTGCTCAGCGTTGTTTTATGTGGACTGCGGAGTGTCCAGGCGGTCGACATTCTCATGCGAGCTATTAAATAATATTTCCACATCATCTGTACATTTATACAGTCGCCAAAGTGACTTCGATTTGCCTACAGTAAATAATGTATGAAAAAACCCCACACACACCATATTCAGGATAATATTCTTTTAAAAAGCTGCCTCTAAAAAAAGATAATACAACACTCGTAAATATGTTTTAAATATTACTTTAAATGGTTACAGTTTTTTTTAACACCGCGTCTTACTACCCGTTTGGGCTATACGATTAAGTACTAATTTCACCAGTGTATTGAGGATGAGTAGGGTTTAATTTTGAAGTAATGTATCCGAATTTTCGTGGAGGGAGAGTGGAAAACCATTTAGGGGGAAAACCTACTGGGATTAGACCACGATTTTACCGTCATTGGCAGTGCGGTCTATTGCGGGAGTGATGCATTAGACCATGCGGCCACCGAAGTGAGTGGTACAATTAGACCTAATAATTACTCGATAAGTTGATCAAACTGAACTAGATGAGTCTGCCGCTTAGCCCGCGTGCCCACCAATGTGGGTTGTAGGTTTTTTTTTAGCTTAAGCTACCGTTCTTATAGAAGTAATCCAACAATCTATTTTTTTTAAATAAGTCAACGGTTTATGAACCACTCAAATACTATGGATCAAGAACGTCAATACAAATTGTCCAATTTTCGTAGAAGCCATATTGGTGGCTGTATGGTCTAGAGCGTCACTCTCGCAATAGACTGGAACGCCTAAAATGGGATTATAGGGGTTTGAATTCTATTCGGGAGTACCTCAGGGTTTCTTAAATGTTTTTACATTCTTCCTTCACGCAAATTTGGGCACACTTTATCTAAATTCAACCTTTCTGATCACAAACAGCTAAGCGTAATTATTACTTACGCGTATAACCGAACGGTTAGTAAGATAAATGTAGGAAGGAACTTATCTCGGAGCTAAAAAGCGCTACTGGGTCTAATTTTATCTCGGCTAATGTGATATGAGCTTAGCTAGTTTCTTGGTCATGCGCTTGGACAAAGTTTGGTTACAAACACCTGGTTAACGACATTGCCTATCTGTGACTTAACGGAAAGTCAAGATGGGATTTCTCATATTAATGTGCTAACGTTTTATTCGGCGAGTTGCAAAGATGCGACATTGAAACTAAAACATAAATTTTAAAATTGTTTTTCATTGTAACAAAATAGGTTTTTTTTATCTTGAAGTTTTTTTGTAAACGTATTTTTTCTTTTAACTAGTTTACAACTTGGTTTATTCACGAGAATGGCCAGTAGAAATCTTCCTACAAAGATGGAGGGTAAAAATAGTTCGTGGAAGCAAATGACTATCCAGAAAACTAGATGAAAAAAGGTTAGTTTTTAAACGCGTCTCAATGCTGTCCAGACACAAATAGCAGAGTGAGTGTGTATACTTGTCAGCGTAAGAGGGGAAATGTTATCACTGCTCATTTTATTTCCCTCTCTTTTCTATTTCGTACATCGATGTCTAAGTGGGAAAGTGTACTTAGAGTGCTCGAGTTCACGTTATAAAATAATTTCGAAACCATCAAGTAGGCAAAGTCTTTAAATATTCTTACAAAAGTGAGATAATAAAAATAAACTTATTCGTGACTGTAGAAGTCATCACGAACGTTGCGCGCGCCTGCTGGCTATACTAGCCCGTCAAACGGTCGTGTATGCCAGGCTGTGACTCTACCCGGCGCGTCGCGTGGCACAACTCCAAGAGACGTGGAAATGGGGGGGAAGGGGAGGGCGTAGGACGTATACAATCACGTGAAAAGTTCCACTAGTTAGCCTTCTTCTTTTTGTTCCGTTGCTCTTTCCCACTTCATTAGTAGTTTTAATTACGAAACACATGGCAGCCAATCTTTTGTATTCGAAAGTCAACAAAGTGGCACATGCTTCGAGCGAAAAATATCTAAATATGGTAAACAATAGAATTGTATTGTTCTCTGACATAAATATTAATTTAATAATACCACTTTTATAAAACAAAACAAAGATATCAATACATTAATTAACAAGAAATATAAATATGAGAATATACGGGGATGAGTTTTTAAGACACACAAGGTGAAACATAAAGGTAACATAGCAATGTTTTTAAGGTCCAAATATATTAAATCAAAGCTTAATATTGCAATTTTAAAAAAAATCTAAATAATTGTCATCGTAACCGCACCCCTCAATTATTGAGTTAACACTATTACAACCGGCTTCGGTGGTCGAATGGTCTAATGCGTTACTCTCGTGTTAGAATAGACTGTCGATGATGGAGAGCTCGAGGTTCGAATCTCGGTCGGGTGAACTGAGGTTGGTTTTTACAAAATGATTTTCTTATCTCCCTTCTTGGAAATACGGGTACAATTCCTTTAAATATAACCTTACTAATCTCTAAAACATAAGCGTAATTAGTACATATGCGTATGTGATATCTGTAACCAGGTATAGCTATTTTTAATTAATAAAACATACAGCCTGGCACTTTGGTTCAATTGGTAGCGTGCTTGTATGCCTCGCTAAGGGTTTGTGGTGACTTCCGAGTTAAGTTAGTTTGCAGGCCATATTTCTTAATACAATCAGTTGGTTGGGAAAGTGGTCGTTAAATACCTCATAAGGAAGAAAACATGTGTGATTTAAGAGAAAGAGTCAATTTCTAAACATTATTTTCTGGTTTTCCTTTCAAGAAAAAACCTACTCACATTAAACTATTTTTATATAAATAAATCATTCAAAAACCAAGCAGAATAAGTCAATTTGACTTACAACATGATTAAATTCATATTATTAAATTAAAAATTGACAACTGGGCATGGGAATTAAACCAGGGACCTTGTAGAGGTGTAATTTTTTAGTTAAGGAATGCTATATTTAGATGCAGTTTACTAACAAACTTAATAGCTTGGCTATTTAATCAATCATACTTAAATTAATTTATCTTTAATTGCATAAAACCCGAAATATTAGTAGGCCGTGATTATAAAAATAATAATTTTATATTGCTAAAATATTTAAGTCAATAATCATCATTTGTATGCGTACAATTCAGCTCCAATAAAACTAAATTTAATTACATGAAATCATATTTGTATGAAAAGAACCACCTATAAAATCAAAATGTTCAAATATATTACTTTACTTAGGAGTGTTCCAAATACTATACAATATTTTTTAACACAAATTTGGACATAATGGATAATGTGATTAATTACTATTGAACCTAAATTTCAAAATACTCCTATGGATTTTAACAAAAAATCTGTTGGTAAAATTTTACTAAAACACCTGATTTTTTTTACATATTATTCTGTTCCTACAACTATGTTTAGTGAATCTTTTTTTGTTGGGTGCGTTCATTTGAAATACGGTTCAATCTCTCTCTATTATACTAAATTACACAGGAATAAATAGCTCTACTATGATGTTTCTGCTCCAGTAATATTCAATATATTTTTATAGCTTTCCTGTCATTATTACTCGTGGTTGATACATCACAATGTACCATAATTCAGGTGAAATCGACATTAATTTACAATGGTAAAACACATATTATTTGCTATATAACATTTCCTAAAAGTAGAATTCTGGTTCTGTGACTAATAACAATAATAATTATAATTGTAATGATAATAATAATGTGCAGTATTACAACAGGAAGGAAAAATGACATAAGTGTCATTTACAGGGTATGTTTAAATCGATATTTGAATGAATCTACATCTCAAAATAAAAATAAAAATAATGGTAACATCTAAAAAATCGTTTAAATGAACTGAATTTTCTGAACCCAATAATTCTATAAGTACATTTATTAAAAACAAATTTTACAGATAAAAAAAATCAGGATAAAACCAGTCAAACCTAGAACCAAGAATTTACCAATAATTAAATTCGACTTCCCAAACCTCTTAGTAAGGCTAAAGTGCTGTAATGTAATTCATCTCATACAAATTAAACGTTAAAATATAACATTAAAAAATACTTTTCACATCAAGGCTTTAATATTTTTAACTCAAACAAACGTTAGTCATTTGGTTTTAAATTTAAGGTAATCTAAAGCTTTATTAATATCTATAAAATATTTTGAAATTCATACTTCAGATTGTATTATTATTTACGCTAGCCACACAGTTTTATATATTTATTTTAAAACATTCATAGCTGATAGCCATTATAATTTAATTTAAAAATACAAATATTCTAATGGAGATGTAGGCCTATACAAATCTTGCAGTACTTGACACGTGTAACATATGCACTATGGACTTGAATTACTTCTTTTTAAAATAATGCATTTAAATATATTGGTTTTTAAACCGGGATGTGATAGAAGATAGTTAGATATACCCAATTCATAAATATATTGTATTTTATTTTTTATTATATTTAAATTGGTATGTAATTTCATTTATGCCGATTTATTTAATAAGGGACTCTAGTGCATCTTAACTATAGCATTGCATGTTTTAAAATAATATACATATATATTAATATTTTTTGATAAAGTTCTAAGTTTATTAATATAAATACAGCTTTACATAAACAATTGTGTATGTTTAATAAATTCAATTATCTCAGAATATAAATAGATTCTATTATAGGTTATTCAACCTCGGTGGTTTTAGGTTAAAGTGCTCGTCTCAAGACCCAATGTTCGTGGGTTAAAACCCAGCAGGGGTTGACAGAATTTTGAATTTTCTTGAGCGATAAAAATACGTAGCACAACTTCCTTTGGAGGAAAAGTAAAGCCGTTGGTCCCATGTGATTGTGGCATGTAAAAGCACCCTGGAAATTTTGTGAAAATACCTTCCTCGGCAAAATTAGTAGGCTCTTTCGTTCTCTTTCATAGAAATTCTCTTGTGCTTATATAATCAGTTGATTCAGAACGTGAAAGTTAGATAAATAAATAAAAATATTATAGACTATTTGATAATCAATTTGTTTCATATTAAGCTTTTTAATTTTCTGTTTATTCGATTAGAACGGATCATTCTCTAAAAATAACTCTCCCCGATATAATACCACGCACACAGTTAATGATACCCTTTCCACCGTATTTATTTTAAATTTTCCGGTTTTGTAACGACGTACAGAACGTCACAATGACATGGTAGCAAAGTAGGGGGGGGAGGAGGGCGAAGAGCAATTGTATTACCTCCCTCCTGCCCCCCTGGTTGCGTGGCAGGAAATACAGTTATCCGCACCACATAAATCTAAGAGTACCATCTGATAGTGCGTACCTACGCACAACCCCATGACATGCTTTACCTGGGGGAGGGGCTTTAAGGTATAGTCGGTCCATGGCAGCTTTGACCCTTCGTTACTTGATTTACTAAATAGCTCGGTTTAGTATTCACCCGTTTAGAAAACATGTTCTGTCACTTGATAAAGGAAAGTTGCTTGACATTACTTGTAAATTTTTTAAAATCTTTTTTTAGCACCGCGTCTTACTACCCTATCGAGCTATACGCTTATGTACTAACTACACTAATGGTTTTAGGGATTAGGAAGGTTATATTAAGAGGAAGTGTATCCGCATTTGCGTGAGGAGAGTGTGAAAAACATTTTGGAAAAACCATCCTAAGTACACCCGACCGAGATTCGAACCTTGATCTTCTTGTCAGCGTTAGATGACGCGGCCACCGAAGCGAGTACCTGTCAAATTGACATGTCATACTTGCCAAAATGGAGGAATATACAAAGGACCATTTTGTACTAACATATAGAGAAAGTATTGTAATCGTGGACCTTTTTTTTTACCTTGAGAAAATTATGAATATTTGTATTTTATTTGCCTCCGAACAAAAAAAGTGGGATTTACTATTTTGTTTGTCTGTGCCTGGAGCTATAGCCGAAATGGTTTGATGGATTTTGTTTAAATTTGATATTTAAATTTTATTTAGTAAGACCCCAAGATATTTTAGTTTTATTTTGATTCTAGACTTTAAATCATAATATTTTCCTAATGACTGATATTTGAAAATTTAAAATTTTTGAATTCTAAACTACAAATAACACTATATACTTATTTTGCGGGTAATAATGTGTTTAAGGTTAGTTTAATGATTTTTGAAAATTTGGTAATTAAAAAAATGGCTATATAAATTGTGTTCAACATTTTTTTCTGAGGAATGTTTTATAAAATTATCAAAATAATATTTGTTGTTTTGAGCAAAACCTTAGCTCTGCTGGTAGAGTCTGTCTACTGGTCCCGGGTTCGATTCCTGGCGTGGCCGAAAAATTTATCATTGGTGGAATGTGGGTTCCCCTTTCACAGTGATAAATTAACGACCGGGGGGGGGGAGGGGGCTGGATGTTTTGTCTGTTATAGATTTAAGTTAGTTTATAAGTCGTGTGTTGATATAATCAGTTGGTCCAGTAAGTGCTAGTTAAATATCGCAAATAAATGATAGTGAAGGTTTTCTGATAAATGATAACTTATTTTTGAAAATTGTGTCCCAAACTATAATTGTATATATTATAAAATGAGAAAAAAATTATTTGAGTATTTATTTGACAGAAGAAAAGGATGAAATTATCGTGAACGGACTATAGCAGAGCTTCAATTACAATATCTTTCCTCGTTTGACTCTTGAGTCACTGGTTAGGTCTATTTTATTAGCCTATTTGCTGTGACTGAGAGGTTTGATAAAGGGGAAGAGAGAGGTAGCATGTATATAGTAAATCATATTTTAGTTTTTATTTTAGTTACCTTGAAGGCTGAGAGGCCATACTGAAGGAGGGCGTGGTTCCAACTCCCCCTCCCAAAATATTATTAATATCATATTTTTGTATTCTTGCTCAATGCCTCTTAAGTTCACTGCTAATAATTTGAGTATTATATAATTCACTAAACTGACAAACTCATTTATGTCTTTTCTTTTTGCTCGATCCTTCGGAGATAGAAGTATCGTGATCGTAAAAAAATGAAAATTGAAAAATAACAATCTTTACCGTCTCTTGTTGGGTTGACTTTACCATAAAGTACCAGGTAAAACCACCACCCCCTACTCAACCCAAGGAATACATTTCTGTGTATGGCCATGATTGGAAATATTGGCTAAAAATCTAGAGATTCCTAATTATAGTCGGATTTTGGTAGGAAGAGGCTTTTAGAAAATATAAACATTTTTTTCCCCCGGTGAGCATAGATAGCATTTTACCACCTATATTATTAGTGTAATTATATATATATATATATATTCACACTTCTTTACTATTTGTAATAAGCATAGCGGAAAAGATGAGAAACTTTTTAAATAAAGAGCAAAAGTTGAGATTAAATTCCAGGATACTCTTGACAGATATTCAACAACTATTGAGGTCATCGTGTGAAGAAAATTTAACTTTATGTTTCTACTGTAGAATTATTTGATTTGCTCAGATAAAAAAAAAGCTTTTCTACAAAATCTTCCAAAAACACTCGCCTATTTCTCTCCTCCCTTTCCACTCCACCTCGTATCCACCAAACCTATCCGGGGTTGGGACATAAATTGTTTCTCCACCGAAAGGCCACAGTTCTCTCCGGACTCGAGAGAGAGAATGTGTGTTTGTGAAGGGAATGTGTGTAATGATGACCCTATACAGGAAGTGCAGGTAGTCTCTCATTGTGGTCCACTTCCGGGGGAAGGGGGGGGGGTGTCGTTTGACGGTTGTTCGGTCCAGTCGCACCCCCTCCCCCCCACATCAATGGGAGACTGCGTTGACACAGTTTCTCAGGTGAATGTATGGGTGGTGACGTTCGTCTCTCACTCGATCGCACGCTCGTGTTTCTATTGTCATTGTCATTGTCATTATCACGGCCGGATCCGTGGTCCGAGAACTGACAGACCATGAGAACAGCGCCCATATCCGCTTCGGTGGTCACGTGCTCTAACGCGCTACTCTCGCATTAGACTAGAATGCCGATGATGGGGAGATCCAGGTTCGAATATTGGTCGGGTGTAATTAGTGTTTAAAAAAATGGTTTTACACTCTCCCTCCACGCAAATGCGGGTATACTTCCTCTGAATATAGCTTTCCTAATCCATAAAACCATTAGAGTAATTATTACATAAGAGTGTAAGCCAAACGGGTACTAAGACGCAGCGCCTAAAAAAAAAACTAGCGCCCAAGCCTCAAAGTGTTTTGGCAGTTCTTATAGCAAAACATTTTTTTTTTGGTTTTAAAGAAATAAAATATTGCCCCAATAGAAATATAGAGTTTAATTTTCTTCACATGATGACCTCAACTCTTGTTGAATATCCATCAAGGGTGTCCTAGAATTTAATGACAAATTTTTCTCTTCATTTAAAAAGTTTCTCATCTAATGCCACTATGCTAGTGACATATTTTCAACAAGTGTTATTATTATTATTATTATTATTATTATTATTATTATTATTAGCACCGCGTATTACTACCCGTTCGGGTTATACGCACTTACGCTAATGTGTAATGGTAGGGTGATTGTGAAATGAAATGGAGGACCTACAATTTAACGTGTGATCCGAACCACGGTGGAGGCCTGGCATTCCCCACATTCACAATATGTCTTGTCAGACGTGAAGGAAGGGTTTGGTAATCAAATAAATCTATGTCGGGATCGAGGATTGAACCCCGACCGCCAGCATAGAAGTCTGACACCTTACCCCTAGACCGCCAGGTCACCGAACAACTGTTAATTTGGTATTTTGTTTATAGTTGTAAAGTAACTAAACATATAACTTTTAACCTATTAAAATCCAAAACTACTGTTAATAGACTATTATAATAGCAGAAAACCTTTAATCCTTTTCGCGATACCAGAAAGTTAAATCTTAGAAGGAAGTGTTTTTTAAAAAGTTTAAAGATTAAATAGCATTTAATTAAATGACTACCAGATTCAGTGTCTGAACAGTCTAAGGCATCACTATTATGCTAATTGACCTTCTGATGACGGAGAGATCGTGGTTAGAATCCCGGTCGGGTCTACTGAGGGTGATTTTTTCCTAAATGGTTTCCCACTCTTCTTCCTCGCAAATGCGGGTAGAATAGCTCTAAAATGCTCCCTTTCTCATCCATAATACATTAGAGTAATTATCATATATGCGTATAACCGGAACAGGTGGTAATATGCGGTGATAATTTTTTTTAAATGATTTATAAAAATATATTATAAATGTTATTTCAAAAAATCAACGAATGTTCCAATAAAATAAAAACATACTGCGCATGATACAAAAAATAAAAAGGTATGACCTTGGTGGGGAAACATTTTTTTCCTTCCTCGAGTTCATGGATCTGTCGGAATGTGGTTCGTTAAGGTCTTTGTTTCAAAGGAAGAACTCGCTAAATCATTCTAGTACCTTCTAGATTAAAACGAACCACAAACAAACATGTAAATTACGATTCTGGTAAATTTATGACTTTTTAGCACATACACAAACAAAATATATTTTAGTATATTACAAACGTTATTTGATAGGTTTTGATTATTTACAAATGACCTGGCTTATGAATATATTCAAGTGAATTTACTAACTTTTATAATTGTCAGATACGCTCATTTCTACTAGAATTTTACTTAAGGTTTTTTATGTTAATATTATGATATAGTTACATACAAATATGTAGCTTATATAAATAAGGCTTTTGAAGTTTGCGAGATTGTGTCGTACATTGTTTTAAAAAAGCTTTTTTTTTAAAAGCGTATACAACTAAAGCTATTTGTTTTTTTCACAAAAAATGGCCTATAGGAATATTCCTGTCAGGATATAGATTAAAAATGTCCTTGAAAGCATATGTTTATCAAGAATAGGAAACAAGAATAAATTAATTTTGAAATGCAAGTCAATGCTATCTAGGCGCAAATACTATATTATTATTACTATTATTATTAGCACTGCGTCTTACTACCCGTTCAGGTTATACGCACTTACGCTAATGTGTAATGGCAGGGTGATTGTGTGATGAAATGGAGGACCTACAGTTTAACGTGGAATCCGAACCATGGTGGAGGCCTGGCATTCCTCACATTCACAAGATGTCTTGTCAGAGGTGAAGGAAAGGTTTGGTAATCAGATAAATCTTTGCCAGGACCGAGGATTGAACCCCAGCCGCCAGCACAGAAGTCTGACACCTTACCCCTAGACCACGAGGTCACCAATTCCAACAGTAAAATAAAATAAAAACTTGCCATGAGAAATATCCCGCCCCCCCCACAAACGAAACGATGGAATGCCGCCTCATTCCCGGTCTCTATCTCTACTTCTTCTTGTTATTCTTCCCCCGATGGCGCGCAGGGAGCAACGATAATCGAGCTATCGATTGTCAAAGAGGTCACGTGAACAGGCAGCGCCAGGTACGGATCGGCGGCGACAGTCAGCCAAAGAATATAAACCATCAAGTTCAAGATCGTGCAAAAAAAAAATGACGGGAGAGGTTTTTTAAAAGTTTATTGCATGATGGGGTCCGCGTCCCTCTTTCATAAGGAAGAGACATTTTTTTAAAAGGTAAGGTTGGCAGTGCGTGTTTACCTTTCGTTTAGGGTAAGCGGGGATTGATGGGAAGTTGGGACCCGAGTTTCAAGAAAAATGTATTTTTGTACCGCTCTAATTTAAGTAAATTTATTTTCTAAAAATCGCCTATCAACTCAATTGTTATATTTTATTCCTCATATGAATGACGTAAGTGTATTGATCTCAAGAAAGTACACCAGAATTTAGTACACAAAAATAGATTAGTGTAATTAACAGGAAATATAAACCCATTACGTTCTAGGTTGGCATAGGCTTGATCAAAGTTTTTCAACCGTTGTGCCACGGAAGTTTGGGGAAAGGTAAAAAAGAAGCGAGAAAAAAAATGATTAAAAATAAATCTTTTAAAATCCATAAGCAACACTATTTTTAAAAGTAACACAATAATAATAATGATTATTAGCACCGCGTCCTACTACCCGTTCGGTTTGTACGCACTTACGATAATGTGCAATGGTAGGGTGATTGTGAGATGAAATGGAGGACCTACAGTTTAACGTGGAATCCGAACCACGGTAAGAGGTTTGGCATTCCTCACATTCCCAAGTTGTGATTAATACAAGTCTTGTCAGAGGTAACACAATTAGTCTACTATTAGAACCTTAGCTATTAAACTTTAATCACAATTTTAATAATCGTTATTTTAGTGATAAAATCATTCCTTAAGAAAGTGATTGTGGGCTTAGCTAATTTTAACACCTTGTTCAGTGTGCAGTGAGTTGAAAAAGGTTGAATATCGCTGGTCTAGAGGTGTCTTTTTATTTTTTATCTGTAGGTTTAACACAAGGTTTACTGGTAGTTGGGTGACCTGGTGCTTTAGGGGTAAGACCTCTGACGTGTATTAATCACAACTTGTGAATGTGGGGAATGCCAGGCCTACACCGTGGTTCGGATCCCACGTTAAACTGTAGGTCCTTCAATTTCATCTCACAATCACCCTACCATTTCATATTAGCGTAAGTGCGTATAACCTGAACGGGTAGTAAGACGCGGTGATAATAATAATAATAATAATAATACTGGAAGTTTTGAGAACAGTAGACCTCCCTCCCTCCATGTGATATCTTTACTAGACTAGAATATAAATATGGCCCTAGGTCAAGCAATCCCACTTTTTTTTTAACCTGAAATGATTGTTATTCGTCTACTGTGATATTGGTAGACTCCCAAGACTAGAATGTAAATACTCCGCTAATTCTTGTTGGTGTGTGTTGCAGGTAGCATCATGGGCGGAATAACTCAGCAGCCCTGGACACCGACCAAGAGGCGCGGGCCAATAGCGGCCGAGTACTCCAGTCCCGGGCCAGCCTGTGTGACCCTGCAATCCTCTATAGGTGAATTATCTCCAGATGTTTTTTTAATCATTGCGTCTTACTACCTGTTCAGGTTGTACGCATATATGGTAATTACTCTAGTGGGGTATGAACGAGGAAGGGAGCAGTTGAGAGATAATCTACCCTAATTTTTGTGGAAGGAGAGTGGGAAACCATTGATGAAAAATCACCTTCAGTAGACCCGACCGGGACTCAAACCCTGATCTACCCGTCATAAGCAGGCCATTCTACCACAAGAGTGATGCCTTAGATCGTTCGGCTAATGAAGTGGGTTAAAATAAAATTAAAAATTAACTATTTTAAAATGATCAACTATTAAATTGACCTGTATTTTACTGTTTTCAAATAAGAATGTTAAAAATCGCGTTTAGATTCATTTCCCGGTTCAAACTTAATCTTGTATCCAAATTTTCCCGGTTAGTTGGCCGTAAGATGGGCTCCTCTTGTTACTATAAAGTGGTCAGGCTCCTCTTATTACTATAAAGTAGTCAGGCTCCTCTTGTTACTATAAAGTAGTCAGGTTCCTCTTGTTACTATAAAGTAGTCAGGCTCCTCTTCTTACTATAAAGTGGTCAGGCTCTTCTTGTTACTTTAAAGTAGTAAGGTTCCTCTTGTTACTATAAAGTAGTCAGGTTCCTCTTGTTACTATAAAGTGGTCAGGTTCCTCTTGTTACTATAAAGTAGTCAGGCTCCTCTTGTTACTATAAAGTAGTAAGGTTCCTCTTGTTACTATAAAGTAGTCAGGCTCCTCTTGTTACTATAAAGTAGTCAAGTCGCGAGCCAAAGAGTTCACCGCGAGATGCGCAGAACTGGTTTGCACAGTTCAGTGACCGACCGCTCCTACAAATGGGGCTAACCGCTAAACACCAAAACACCACACATTTCATTATAAATTATTCACTTGTCTCTAAAACCCTGGCAACAACTTTACCCCGGTCCCTCTCTGATTTATCGTCAAATTAAGATTCGTTCATGATAATGGGCTAATTTTTTTTCTAAAAAAGATAAAAAGGAGGAGGGGTTAGAGGGGAGGCATTTAATGTAAGGTAATTTACCGAAATAACCGTTGGTTTAGTTTGTTGTTTTAGCTTTTTTTAATCCGGAAGGCAGAGGTTGAATCCCAACGGAATGCATCTTTAAAATAAATTAGCACCGTGTTTCACTTCTTTTAAAAGATTATACGAATATACATTAATTATGCTATTGTGTTAAGGTTAAGGAAGGTTACATTTTATGAAAAAATATACCCGCATTTGCGTTGAGGAAGAGTGAAAAACAATTTTGGAAAAACCACGCTTAGAACACCAGACCGAGATTAGAACCTCGATCTCCCCATCATCGTCAGTCTAGTCTAACACGAGAATAGCGCGTTAGACTACGCGGTCACCGAAGCGGGTGAGAAAGTAAATACTAATAATAATTTTCTACCCTATTTAGTGGCCGCATGGTGTGAGGTGCTACTCTCGCAGTGGACTAGACTGACGATGACTGGGAGATCGAGGTTCGAATCTCGGTCAGATGATTTTACCAAAATTGTTTCCTACTCTGCCACCACGCTAATACGGGTACACATTTTCTAAATTTAATCTGCATCGTCCTTAAAACATTAGCGTAATTAGTACATAGGCGTATAACCCGGACGGGTAATAAGTGGTAGTGCTAAAAAAATCTAAATCTACTCTTTAAAGGTTCTTAGTCTTGAGAAATTCTGAGTGACAAAGCACAACGCATGGAATTGTACGGGTAGTAAATAATACTGTTGTACGAGGATAGTGGCATCTCAAGGTGAAATAAGAGAATAGTAAAAAAGAAAAGAAGAAAGAACCCTCACGACCTTCAATCGCGCTAAGTTGAATTACCATACCATGAGAGTCACGTATCTTCTCACTCTGCGAGTTGCGTCATAGTTTATTTATAAATCGATTTTCAGAAAAACAAAATAAATGGTATGATGCGCCGCATGGTCTTGCTCGTTTCTTTAGCTAAAAATGAAGATATTTACTTAAAACTCGTGATATATATGAGCATCACATTTCACCAAAGAACATAAATAAAATAATATAGACCTTTACAGAAAAATAGATAATAGCAATCAATTTCTCAATATATATATATATTCGCTGATAAGTTATACACTTATATAAACATTTATTTCAAATGAAAGTTAAAAAAAAATCTAATCGTCCAACTTTTTAATGATGAGTTACTTCGTAACTAAAATAATTTCGAAGATATGATCAAAATTAGAGAAATCAGCTTGTCTAAAGTACCCTTTAAATCATCATCCCGTAAAAATAAGATACGAAATTTTGTTTGCAATGCTAAACAGTTTAAATACGAATTCAAATCAAAATCGTTAGATACCATCTCAAGAAAATAGATAAAAAAACCAACTATTAATTTAACTAGGTACCATTAATTTTAGGATTATATAGCTAATTCTATAAACTCGTCTTGAGAACCTTATGAAACCTAAGAAACCAAGTTTTAACCTGATTGGTTATATATGGTTCCGCCTTTAGGCAGAGATTCAGACGGATAGGCAGATATCGCGAAAATCACTTTTTCGAATTCATTGGCTCATGAATCGTTGACATCAATCAAAATGTCTAGTTTTTTTCTACGGTTACAATACGTCCTCTATCTTAGGTGTCGTGATAAAACATGACTTTTTCTCCATCAGTGGTATTTAACGTGCACTTTACGAACACTATTGATAATCGTTTAGGTGACCACATGGCCTAAATAGTCACTCTCACATTAGACTAGACTGTCAATAACAGGGATATCGGGCCTCGAATCTCAGTCGGGTGTACTGGATTTCCATTCTCCTTTCACGCAAATGCATGTACACTTCCTCTAAATTCAAACTTTCTCATTCCTAACATATTAGAGTAATTAGTACATAGGTGTATAACCCGAACGGGTAGTAAGACGCGGTACTAAAAAAACAACAACATACATGACTGATTATATAAGGAAACGACTTACAAACTAGCCCAATACTAGAACAGGCACAACACCCCCTATCTAATAGAAAATTAATTAATGATACAACTTCGGTCACACATAGAATTGAACTCGGGGTCAGCAGATGTGAGTCACGTCTTCTAAATGCTGCTATTTTAACCTCTATTTGTACTGATGGATTAAATATAAAGCTATTATATTTGTTATTTACGGTTATATCTGCATCTAAATAACTTATTCTTTAAGTTGAAAAAATGACACTCGGACACAGGAGTCGAATCCGGGACCTTTGGCTTAATACACCAATGCTCTAATCACTGAGCTCTATTTGTGATATTAGCTTAGGTAATATAAACATCATCTACTTTAGGAGTGTAGTTCATTGACAGATAATAAAAGCCACCAGATCTACTTTAATGTATTCATTCGCCAAATCATATCATCTGAAAGACTAAATGTTGAGTTGCTGTCACTTCTTTCAGACAAAACTTTCACAACAAACAATTTGTTAATTTTACAACCTAGAGCTTCTCTTCGCAAATAAAGATGGCGAACCAGTTTATAAATTACGATGGTTGATGACATCATAAATACTCTCTTCGTTTATGTTCATGCGCGTGTGTTTAAAAAATAAAAACCTTTTAATTTGAAACCAATATTTTGTATCGCTCTTTCTTAAAGTTATTAATAAAAAAAATCTTATTTCGGTGGTCAGTTATAAGAAGAAACAACTGTGTGTATAGTACTTTTTAATTTATTATGTCATATAATATAGCCCCTATATATTTTGTTGCCACAAACGTGAAAAAAAAATCCCAATAGTTTTTAAAATATATTTTGTTCTGCCAATTTCTTGCGAAAAAGCCAATTATACAGCAAGTAATACTAAGGGAAATATAATTGGACGTGTTTATTAAAGTTTTTGATTGATAATGTAGTACTACTAATAAAATAATAAAATATTTATGAATAGGTTGACATTAGTGACTACCTATCAGACAATGATTACAATAAATAACCTTCTTCTGAGTGTCACTTCTACTTCTACCATATATGGCGTATGGATCTTACTTCTATGTTATCATGCGACACAAGTTGAATATTTATTTTATAATAAAATATAGTCCTTACTGTGTCGTATGCTTGTTTATTTTTTATATTTAGCTCATTAAACACTTTCATGCGTGAAATAAAAATAAACATAAGTATTATTATATTAATGTTGTTTTGTAAGCAACACACACACGAAAATACATTTTTATACCCGTCTCAATGTCACAGATAAGTTATAATTTCGTGTGCATGCTACTTTTATAAACAACACGTACTAATTGTTACGTCTGCTATTAATTTTCCAGGTGGTTCGACCGTACCGGATTCCAAGAAGGGAAGAGCTCCGGCCTTTAGTTTTGGGAGCAGGTGAGTAGGATAAACAGATTAGACTCCAAAAATCTTTAACAACAAACAGGGAAGTGTCATAAAATCTCGTCAAAGGCAAAGCAAGCAACATCTCTGTCTATTAACAAAAACGTGAAACAAAATAACTTACATTGTCGTATAAATATTCAACCAAAGAGGATAAGTGAAATAATCTACACTGTTACAGAAACATATTGAGGAAAAAAAAGTACTATCTCTGTCCACTAAAGTGTACAAATTATCAACTTATTTTATCTTTACTAGTCCTACAACTTAATGATGAGTAATTTCGTAACTCAAATAGTTGCGGAGATATTATCAAAATTGGATATTTTTGCTTCTGCAAAGTTTCCTCAAAATCATTTTCATGAGAAAATGAAAATCGCCATTTTGTTTGTAATGTAAAATAATTCCATATACAAAATTTAATAAAAATGGTTAGAACAGATTTAAAAAAAAATCAAACTCTTTTACCCCTTAAGTAAATGACCCTTAAAATTAGTGTTAGATAGATGATTCCAAAAGTCCCTCTGAAAACCCCGATGAAAACCTTATGAAAACTTTAGATTCCAAGTTGATTGGTAGCGTATTGTCTTTGGCTCTAGTACTAGTAACAAACAGACAACAATGCAATAAACACTTTTATGGTTTTGGGGGGTAATGAAACTTTATATCAATCAACACTTTGAGTTCAATTTTTTTTTTGTCACAATGCTTTTCTTACCAAAGAGTGCGAGAAAGTAAAAATTACATGGTATAGCCCAATCGTACATAGATTTTTATACACTCTCTTATAGTATGAAACAAAATTTTTGAAAGTTGGTTGTGAGTCAACTACCCCTAAATGATTTTTTTCTCCTAAAACAAAACAAATATATAGTATTATGTATCAAGATACAAATTTGAGCAAACATATTTAAAACCATTTTCACTAACTATGAATTTAAAAAATTCAGTCATCGGTAAGCTACCCTTAATTTTAAAGTTAGAATTTTAACCACGATTTCTCCTCAATGTATGACCATCAATTTTGAACGAAATTAATCAAACCGTTTCGTCTGTGGCCATAGATGGTCAGATTTATTCCAAGGAATATAATTCATTAGGCTCAATCATTATACTCGTGTTATTCATTTAGTACGAAATAATTATTATTTTAACTTGTAACTTAAAGTGAAAATGGGTTCGTTCTGTCCACCTTAATAATTAATATACATACGTATACAATACGCCTATGAGGTTGGACGTTTTGCATCCAAAAGTGAGTCCGCATTTTAATTTCAATTATTTGAAGTATTTAACATGAAATTTCTAAACTGACTCACTATATAAGCACGCGAGAGTCAACATTATAAATTAATAAAGGATACGGAGAGTTAAGGGGCAAAGTTTAATTTTAACAAGGTGGAGTGGTGCTTTTATCTGTTAGATAGTTTTGATACCTTTAAAATACACTTTAGATTATAGTTAAGAGAGATCACTGTCATATTTAAATTACTTTTTTAGCACCATGTCTTACTACCCATTCGGACTATACGCCTAAGTACTGATTACGCTAATGGGTTAGGAGTTGGAAAGGTTGAATTTAGAGGAAGTGGACCCGCATTTGCGTGGAGAGAGTGGAAAACCATATGGGGAAAACCACCCTCAATTCACCCGACCGAGATTCGAACCTCGATCTTCCCCACCCTCGGCAGTCTAGCTCAACACGAAATTAACGCGTTAGCTAACTACGCAACCGAGGCGCGTATTAATGTTTTTGTGCTAGAAAATATGTGTCACGTGACCAACACCCTTTTCTCTTTGTACCTCTCAAATACAACCAATGAAGGTTATAAAGTCAGGTGACATTTTATAGTTTTTCCATTAGTTAATAATCTATGTTATTGTTATAGACACAGCAGCAAGAACGACAGTCCTGGGCCAGGGCCTAAATACAACATCACCGGACTCAGCTCTAAAGGTAGACTGTTTTATTTGTTTAATTTGGTCTGAGGTGTCGTGGGATTTTTCTTAGATATATTTTTATGTGTGATTTTTGTTTGTTTGTTTGTTTGATAGGATTATTTATTTTGTAACAATACGCAGACATTTAGCATGTATAAACATTGAATAACATAGATAAAATAAACGAACTCCAGTCCCGAAGGGGCTCTCGGATGTTAACCGACACAGAATTAAATGAACTATTAAACATGATAAAGCCTTGATGCCCTTGCGGGCTGATTATGGGTATGTTATTGTTTATGCCGACGGGAAAATTAACAAAAAACCCGTCCTGTCGCCATTATATAGTCAACGGGGACCTTAAAATATACACATATGTACCTGAATTGAGAGAGAAACGTAGTTGGAAAACATAGACATATACAAACATGTAGTGAGTGAAGCAGGTGAATATATAATAATAAAGCATGTGTGCTTTTTAGCGTGCACTTTTTGAACCGACTTACTATATCAGCTCAAGACTTAAACATTAACTTAATTCTAGAAAGGATACAACACCTAACATCCCAGACGTTTATTCATCACTGCAAACATTCCACCAACGATACATTTTCTGTCCATACCGGGGGCTGAATCAGAGACCCTTATACCAGCAGGCATACACACTACCAACTGAGCCATGGTATCGGACCTAGGTGTGGGGTGGTAACGTGATCGAATCGAGCTGTCCATTTATTGGGTTCGTTGTTTTAGGCAAGGACAGCCCCCCTGCGGCGACCCTCCACAGCCGCCCCAAGGATCACCATGTGGACAACACCCCCGCCCCCGGAGACTACAGCCCTGAGAAGACCGTGGACCATTCTCCCAAATACACCTTCGGTCTGAAGACCCAGACCGACAAACCTAGCACCACTCCAGGTAAACTGACCCTATATAGTCTATACTCCTCGTCGTGTTGGCCTCGTCTGTGGGTGACATAGTTTGATGGTCAAAACTTCTAATGTTCGCCAACTGACCTCTTAGAGACTTTGGTTTGGTTTCCGGTGCTTTAATAAATGTCGTGTCGTGTCGACAGAGCTGGTTAAAACCGTGTCCTTCGTTAACCCTGAAATATAGCAAGATTACGGTCCATGGTTATGATATGGTGCAGTTTATAAGGCGAAGCCGTCCTTCAAAGTAAGTTCACCGCCATTCAGGGTGAAGGAAGTCCACCTATGACCATGCTCTGGCCCATTTGAACAACCATACTTTTCTCTGATCTACATACCTCTCATGGTAATTATACAGGATGGGATCGCAACAATAAAATAATTAGTAACTTGAAAATTAACACTTTGATTGAATATTAAATATTCACTAGCTAAATAAAAGTAAACTACACTTTTTCACTTTCTGAAGATAAATAATGCCACTTGGGTGAGCTCCACTGGATGCCAATCAAACCTCAGCACGTTGCCCTTCCCTTTCCTCAACATAGATCGTCTAATTGTTTCCGTCGCACCTTTATTTCTGTTGGCATCCGACCAATGGGTGCTCTACTGAGTGACGAGAACAATCTATAAGTATATAGGTAAACTGTACTTACTTACCTTGGCAACACGCCACGTCACGTGACTGTATGACAGAACTAATAGCCCCGACTGGACTAAGTGACCTCATCCATCAGAATGTGCAAGACTCTTTCATCTCTGTCCCACAGCCCCCAACGTGTACAACATCCCAGGTGTCCTGGGTCAGACCCGGGAAGGGAACAAGAAGCAGGCCCCATCCTTCACCATCTCTGGCCGACAGAAGGAGACCCTGGACGACCGCGTGCTCACCCCTGGCCCCGGGACATTACGACAGCGCCAAGTCGGAGTTCACCAAGTCTCGTTCCCCGGCCTACTCCATCAGTTCCCGCTACCAGCTGCCTTCGGACAGCACCCAGAAACCGGGACCGGGCGCACATTACCCGGAGAAGGTGACCAACAAGGCTCTTTTGAAGAGCTTTAAACTAAACAGAACCATTTCAAATTATTGTTAATGCCCAACCCCGTGGCGTAGTGGTCACTCCACCTGGCTGAGAGTAATAGGGGTCCCGGGTTCGATTCCCGGCTGCTACCTTTGGTATTTTTCCCGAAAAGGGAACTACCTCAACGGTCACGAGGGTTTGAATATTTAAACTAAAGCTATGTTTGTTTTCACTGGTTCCAAACCCTCAGAATCACTATCACCCTCATCTAATCTCATCGCTGGACATTGAAAGATCCTCCACGGAAAGTATGTACCATTAGAACTTTCGGGCGTCCTCTGGGCAACGGTACATTAGTAGTGGATAATCTTTACACAAACTTGTCTACGAGTGATTTATCTCAAACTTGCAAAATATACATATATAGTTAAAGATAAGCTATGGCATCTTGTTACAATGTTTTGTACACTAAAGCGTGGGAAATCAATATGACCAATTGAAGTAATGATGAAGGAACTTGAACAGCTATTGACTCAGCCAAACCCTTCTAGTCTGGATTGAGCAGACACAACCAGCCGCTCATAGTGACGGCATTTTACTTTATTTTCTCGAGGACTTTTGTTTGTTTCGGCCACCGTCTTACTAAAGCCCCGTCTACATACTCCGTATCCGTAAGGTGCGTAGTACTCCGTAAGAGATCAACTCCACATTAACAGTTTGCATTGTCTACAGACTCCTTAGCCTTATTCCTTAGTCCTTATCATTCCGTAGAAGTTGACTACACTTCAACTTTGTAAGGAATAGTAGTTACGAACTGCAAGGGACTACCAATCATAGCAAAGTAAGCATGCGCGCGCATTGAAATGAAAGCACCAATGGCATTATCATTACAATTACACTAACTACAGTAGCCCCACAGCTTCTTTGGTGCTGACTGACAGCTTACAGCTGACGGCTTTGAAAAGTTACCAGACCAAATTATGTATTCATACGCTGAACCATATTATCTGCAAAAACATGTGTTTAGCAGCTGTCACTTCAGACAGTCAAAATTTAGGTATATACCTTAGTGTTGACTGTCAGAAGTCAGCTGTTAACTGTCAGTCAGCACCAAAAGAAGCCACGCTCATGTTTTAAATGTATTACTTGTGATTGTACTTAACCTACCTTTATCTCGTCTTGAACGTTTCATAAAATTATGTCCTTTAGTTACTTTGGTTATCGTTCAGCTTGGGTATCGTCTGCCTCAAAGGTGACGTATGCTTGTGCCTAGTCTAGAAATTTCCTTTCGAAGAGTTTAATTGGACGTTGTTTCCAACTTTGTCATTAGTCGGCACGGTCACGTGACGGATACAGACTGTGTAGACGCAATTTCCATATCTAAGGACCGTAAGGACTATCAGGATGCGGAGCTTATGGAAGGTGGGGCTTTAGCCTGTCGTGGTCTAGACCTGATTAGCAGGGCTGCCACTTATAGGTCCTCAGGTATATTGGGGGTAACCTTCTATAAGGAGTCTATGGGGGCTGATTCTGACTTAGCTCGTCATCACCAACCCTCTCACTGTCAGACCACCCAGCTGGGAGACAACTGGCCAGAACCTGTCCCAAAATTGTGGGTTTTGGATAGAAGATGGAGATATTTCAATAAATTGACCTGGCCATAGGCTGGGAACTGTTGATGTTGATGATGACTCATAGTGATGGTAATAATAACCCAAGATGATTACATTTGCCAATGTAGAACTATTATATTTATGGTACAGCCCTTAAATATTTTGAATACAAAAAATTGTTCGAGTCAATTTTTTTTTGTGAAGAGAAAATTTGACAAGCTCAACTCCTACATTTGCTAATTTATTAAAACCATCGAAGATAAGACCCAATTTTCACCACTTTCATATTGTCTCGGATGTTAAATAAGATAGGTGTTTTAAATCTGTGACCACCTCTTTTTTTCCTCCGTTTTATAAAATCACAGCCACGCCTTTGAATGTTAAAATCAAACCTATTTTGGTGAATGTATGTATCCTAATGCATAGATACCAATATACGTCATTACGCTTGACTTTTAAACCAATTTTAATTAAGAATTAAAGGAAATTGAAAGAAAGGATACTTTCCATGGATATGTTTTAGGATGAATTGTGAAATAAAATAATAAAATTGGAAGTAACGGTCTGGACTGGATATTATTTCTAAGGTTACTATAGAGAAACAACTTTGTCATTCTCGTGTTGTCTATCTTTGGTTGGATATAAATCAAAATTTTGAAAGGCCAGTTCGTCGAGCTTTTAATAATTTTTTTTTTAGCATAGTGTCTGGGTTATACACTTCATCGATGTTGTCAGTAGCACCTTCTTATCCCATTACACCACCTTCACGACATAACTGAAAGCAAGGAGATTTTACAACATTTAAGCGAGAGAGAGAGAGAAAGCGAAGATAAAACTTTTCTCCTTAAGGTGGTGGTGAAGTGAAACGCAGTATTTTTGTAGTTTTTTTTAAGCAAAATTTTGTTTTGGCCAAAATAAATCAAATATTTCTCCTATAGAAACATAGTTTAACTTTATTCCCATCGTGATAACAGTTCTTGAATATCTGTCAAGGGTGTCTTGGAATTTAATGACAACTTTTTCTCTTCATTTGAAAAGTTTCTCATCTAATGCTGATGTACTCATGACAGATATCCAACAACTGTTGATATAGCCATGTCAATAAAATTAAACTTTGATTCTACTGAAGAAATATTTTATTTGTTTTGGCCAAAAATATATTCTGCTATAAAATTTGCAAAAACACTTTTCTCAACTTACGTCTCTACACTCCCACATTAAGATCTGCAATTCTCACAGAGTTGATATTCAGTGTAGATAAATAATACTAAAATCGGAGGGCAGTGATGAACGTCTTGTAAAATGTAAGTAACTGAAATAACAATAATGTTTAATAATTAAATTTAAACTGTGAACACGTTGAGGCCAAAAATCACCCCGAGATGTTTGTTGGCCAAATAGCGGCGCAGTTTATCTAATAAAGAGCTTGTATTTGTTAGAGGGGTATTAACAAACTAACAGCCGCTAGTTTAACACCCCCCATCGTTCCCACGCTAACCTCACAGGTGCTTCTCCATAAGACGTGGGCCCCCGCGCACTCGTTCGGCATCAAGCACTCCCCTTACATCGCCACCCCCCACCTCCTGGCAGAGGACAAACTCAACAAGGGGATGATGTTGTGAAGGAGTTTCGTCGATCACTTTGACTACTGTCGGCTCAGGTGAGCAACCGGTGTAATCATCAACAGGGATGTGGCATCGAAAAAAGTATCGATACTTGACGCATTTCCTAGTATCAATAGTGTAATTGTATCGAAAGAAATATGTCGATACTTGACGCGTTTTCCTAGTATCGATAGTGTAATTGTATCGAAAGAAATATGTCGATACATACGAGTTTTCCTAGTATCGATAATGAAACTGTATTGAAAGAATTATATCAATATTTGACGCATTTATCACATACGTAATAGTATCGATACCGTATTTGTATTGATATAGGAGACATTTATCGTATAGGAAATAATATCGATATCGTACTTGTTTTGAAATAAATAAATCGATATTTGACGCATTTAGCTACAAGAAATAGTAATTATACCGTATTTCTATCGAAAGAAATATATAAACACTTTATACATTTATAAAATAGTCCTAAAAAGAATAGTATCGATACCATACTTGTAATTAATAGTATAGGAAGAATATTATCGATACAGTATTTGTATATTAAAAATATATCAATACTTTGCGCTTTTATGGTATAGTAAGAATAGTATTGATACAGTACTTGAATCGAAAGAAAATTATCGATAACAGTAGATACCGGTATTGAAAGAATAATTAGAGGATTTTATCCAAATATGTTTTTTAATGTTTTTAAAGTACGTACCTACGGAAATGATTTTTTATACACCCTTAAAATTTTTCTTCTATTTATATAGTAACAATAAATAAAATTTCAAACAGTAATATAATTTTTACTTTTAATTATCTAATATCATTAAAGATAATAACCATAATATAATAACATAATTTTAATTATGGTCTAGTTATGTGTTTATCTCATTTTCAAAAGAAGTAGCAAGAAACATTTATCAGGCTAGCAAAGGTTGGATTTAAAATTTTAGCATTACTAAGCTAGTACATAAATTATAAACCTGTGATTGTTTGTTTCGATACTAAAACTAAACTGGGATGTAAGTACTCATGAAAGTAAATGGATCGAAACAAAAATTTCTAGTAAACAAAGTATTAGTATATGAAGGAAATGGTTGATATTGGCTAAGTATCGATACTTTTTCCACATCTCTACTATATCAGAATTTGTGGGTGGAGGACACTTTAGATACTTTCTTTTATTCCCTACCTTACAATTATTTTAATCATTTACATTTTTAATAAAATTTAGGGTAGGAGTGTAAGGAACACAATATAAGAGCTGTGTTTTTTTGCAGTTTTTATATAAAACATTTTTTTTGGACCCAAAATAATTCAAATATTGCTTTAACAGAAACATAGAGCTTAATTTTCTTCACATGGTGATATCAACAGTTGTTGAATATCTTTCATAAGAATATCGGCATTAGAAGAGGAACTTTTTAATTAAAGAGACAAAGTTGTCATTAAATTCTAGGACACCCTTGATGGATATTCAACAATTGTTGATATATTACAATGTGAAGAAAATTAAACTCTATATTTCTACTAAAGCAATATTTGATTTATTTAGGCAAAAAAAAGTTTTGTTATAAAAAGTGTAAAAACACTGCCCTTAACTCGCTTTTCCTACACTCCCGCCTTAACCTAAAACTCGGACTGGCCATGCTTTCTAGGGGTGTACACCATTTCATCTACTTGCCTTTACTTTCAATTAAATTTATATAAAACACAAATTTTTGCGTGTGTGTTTGTTTGTATACACCGCGTGGCACTACCCATTTGGGCTACGCATTTTTACACTAATGCTTTTGGTGGAGTTGAGAAAGAATGCATCCGCAATTACTTAGAAGAAGAGTGAAGAAACCATTCAGAAAGATCCCTCTATATACACACCCGGCTAGAATTGTAAAATCCTACCTACCTGGCAATGGCAAACCAGACCTGACTAGGCTGGCATCCTAGCCTGTATACCCTCCGATGCGGATCACGGTTTTACCAAACCTTATCTATACACTCCTCCGAAGTAGTTTTAAGGTGTGGCAGAAGGGAGCAAGAGTTATTTTACAGTTTTTATAGCATTACTTTTTTTGGCCGAAATACATAAAATATTTCTCCATTAGCAACATAGAATTTAGTTTTTTGCCCATGCTAATATCAACAGATCTTGAATATCTGTCAAGGGTGTCCTGTAATTTTGTAAATTTTTTTTAAATATATAAAAAAGTTTTGACAAAATTACAGGACACCCTTGACAGATATTCAAGATCTGTTGATATTAGCATGTGCAGAAAACTAAAGTCTATGCTGCTACTGGAGAAATATTTTATTTATTTTGGCCAAAGAAATGCAGTTCTGTAAAAACTGTAAAAATACTTGCGCTCCCGTCTGCAGCATCTGAAGTTATTTAACTTATTCTGATCCATGATTTTCGATCCCCTCTTCCCCCTCACAAGGGATTGTAAGCTTTCCCTTACTTCCCTTAACCCCTAAATATTTATATCTTGTCTCGCCATAAACAATGATTTAAAAAAATACCTTAAGTACGATGCATTCGAACATCTTTTCCCCTTTTGTAAGAAAACGTAAAAAAATTACTGGAAATCCCCACCCACCCCCGAACAAAACCCTTACGCTGACGTAATTTAAGTATATTCCTTTACCAAGCTCTATATTTAAAATAAATTAACACAACATTAATCTAAATAAGCTAAAAACTTAAACTATCCGGGTCTCACGAAACTAAATTTCCATGAAACGAAAAGGTAAGTCAAGTGGAAGACGACCCCATATTTTCTCTACTCGCACGCTTTCTTCCCACATGCTCGCTTTCTTTTACAATGTGTTTGTTTATATTGAGCCTAACATGGCTTCATCCAACTTTTATCACATCAAGAAGCACTTCAGCGCATGAGCAGTCGTTTTTATATTCAAACTAAATGTTATTTTCAAATCAATGGAATTAAACATCATTAATAGCCTGCGCCAAAAATCTAACTCAATTTAGTTTTTTTAATAGTCCACCTAGATACGGGAATTGAACCTGGGAAATATGAATGAATACTCCATCATCATTATTATCATCATCATCATCATCAACAACATCAACCGTTTCTAACCTGTGATCGGGTCTGTTTCTTCAAATAACCCAATCTTCCTCTATCCTCCTAATTGCTTTCAATAGTCTCCGTTCACTTGCACACTTTCTGCTATCTGCTTCTTCCACCTCTTTCTTGGTCTTGCGGTAGTTTCCAACATACTTTATCTCCCTCATTCTCTTTGATATTCTCTCCTTTTCCATCCTCATTTCATGTCCATACCATCTCAACCTTGCTTCATCTATTGTCTCATGTACCCCCACTCTTTCTCAGATAACTTCAGTCCTAATATTGTTTCTCCTCTGGACGGCTAACATGCTCCTCACAAATTTCCTTCGTATGGCCTCCACTTTATTAGTTTCGTTTACATTTATTGTCATTTTTTTTTTGCTGCATTTGTGACTATGGGTACAAAGTACTCCACCTAAATCACATCCTTATTCTTCAAGGGCACTTTTCTTCTCCATAGCAGGTCTCTTACACACTTATAAAACGACTCTTCCTGCTGTCCGCTTCTTATTAAATCCTCTCTACCACCACCCTTCACCTCAATAACGCCAAGATATTGTTATTCTTTTATATAAACACTTCAATGCTTTATATTTGAGGTAACCAGTTTTATCCCACGAACAGGGAACATTATAACTCTAAATTTAAGAAGGCTGTGATAGTTTATGTCTCTAAAAATAGCCGATGTATTTACATGACGTACAAAAAAAAAATCTTTCCTACAATCTCACGAGAATAACTTATTTTTATGTGTGTACCATATCTTACTACCCGTCCGTGTTATCCTCATATTTAAACTAATGCGGTAGTGATGAGGAAGGGGAATTAAGAGGAAATGTAACCACATTTTCTTGGAGGGAGAGCTGTTAATCAGTTAATAAAAAAAACGCCCTTAGTACATGTGATAGGGATTTGAACCGTGATATCCTCGTAATCGGTGGTCCAGTCTATTGCGACAGTGACGTCTTAGAACATTCTACGACTGATTTAGGAATGCGCATAGCTATAGTACAATTTTGGTAGGAAGGAATTTTTTTTAGAAAATACAAACATATTTTGCGTCAATAGTGATAACACTTTACTATATTACTATATATATTGATACTATCTATCAAAATTGACAGCAGTACATCACATGACTTTCCGTATTAATCCATGAAAACTGTTTTATTAACTTGTGTATCTGTCAAAAATATTTCTTCCTAGCAGAATCGGACTGCATTACAAAACATATTTACCGTATCTATTGGTAGACAGTAACTGATGGAGTTGTTTCAGTTATGATGATTTTGTGTCGTCGTGTATTTGCACCATTGGTCACGTAGCTTAAGACGTTAAACGTTCATTGTACAAAATCATCATCGACGGGGAGTTTGGGATTCAAATCTCGAATGGATGTGGTTCTTCCTAACTGGTGTTATATTCCCCCCTCTCTGCAAATGCGGGTACACTTTCTCTAAATTCAATCTCTTCATTGTTTCGAATCCCATGTTCAAGTATAATTTTTTTTAAGTCGCATCTAACTGTTACTATTATTTTTTAAATTAAAATGTTGCATGTGCAAAATATGTTGATCAAGCTTTGAATGGTTTTAAATAGAGGACGTTAATGGCAGTAATTTTCACATGCACGGTGAGGGGAAATATTTAACTTAATTTTTTTGTCTTAAGTTCACAAGCACATGGTAGGTTGTATGTTCCTGCCAGACAGGAAAATGTATTTGGATTTTTTTTCAGGCAAAAGGTTTGTCTATTGTTTAAAATTATTGAGTTGATCCCTAAATTATAATATTTTAAATAGTATATACAGGATGTACCATAACATGTGGGACCTGCTTTAGCAGAAGACAGGAGACACAAAAACAAAGGGAAAAGTTAATATAAACATATGTCCCATTTGACCCTGTTTCCTAACTATAGTAATGTTAGTACTTCAGTGATGTGGAGCTGCTTAACCTAATATAACCTAATAGGAAGTTCTCAAAATGGCTACCTTCAGCCTAAATGAAAATTCGCAGTTTTCGTGTCCTAGAATACCCACACTTTCAAAAATACATCTCATTACGATGTTTACTGGACTTATAACTTGACTATATCTCGGAAGCAGGGTCAAATGGGACACACATTTAAAGGAATCTTTTAAATTGATTTTTTCTCTCCTTTACACCATTGAAGTAGGCCCCACATGTTACAGTACACTCTGTATATTACAAAGAAAAAATATATAGTTGCTACATCTCTACATTTATTCATTATTTTGTTGTTTAAGTTGTACGCCTTTCGTCCGACCCCCTAAAAAATTATTTTGGATCTGCATTGAATGTTTTAGCCATTTGTGTGAATATTTAGTTTTAAGTGAATTAATATTTATTATATTTGTATAAATTCAAAATGAATTTGTCAAAATTTATGGCATGTTTGGAGTTTTTTGAAACTAAAATTAAACAATAAATATAAAGACGATGTGATATGTTATGTTTTTCTTGTTAGTAAATATTAAATTTAGAGATTTTATAGACGTACATGCTTTAATATGGATATTATTCTGTAATTATTGTAGATGTAAAATATTTGGTCAGAAATAGCTATTTTTGGAAGTAGTTAGTTTAGATTCTTATTTTAAAGAAATACACAAATTTCTTGATTATTGTATGGATAATATCTTGTACACGCTTTCTCACATTTCAATATTACATACACATTATCATTTTTTAATGTGTTTTAACACACGATAAATAGAAACATAGTTTGTAAACTTTGTATATTTGTTGAAGACAATTTAGACATTACCGCGGGCGACGTTTCATTTAATAGAGAGAGCTAAAATAGCCTGGAAAGGTACGCCAGTTTCTTTGCAGTTCTTAAAAGTAGTATTTTTTCAAGAAAATAAATACAATATTGCTCCAATAAAAACATAAAGTTTAATTTTATTCAAATGTTGATATCAACAGTTGTTGAATATCTGTCATGAGTATAGCGGCATTAGACGAGAAACTTTTTAAATGAAGAGAAAAAGTTGTCATTACATTCCAGAACACTCTTGACAGATATTCAAGAAATGTTGATATCACCATGTGAAGAAAACTAAACTTTATGATTTTGTTGGAGCATTATTTTATTAATTTTGGCCAAATTTTTTTTAAATGTGTAAAAACTGCAAAAACACTTTTTTTTATGTCCCCTATGTTCATACCCAAATGAGCTAGGGGTAGTGAGTGATGAAAATAAATTTAAAGTGTTCGAAAACAAATTACTTAGAAAAATAAATGTTGTTCAAAAGCTATGAGGATAGTTGAGATAAAGGAGTTTACATAACGATGAGTTACTCACCTTGTACTCAACACAAGACATCGCTAGGGTAATCAAGTCTCACAGATCACAGTGGGCAGGACATGTAGTGCGAATGGTAAAATCTGGCACCGAGTTCAGGGTACTGACTGGTCGACTCAATGGGAAGAGACCAATGGGAAGACTTAGATGCTGATGGGATGATAACATTATAATAGATATGAAATAGATAGGGAGTAATGAGGTGGACTAGATACAACTAGCTCCAGATAAGAATAGGGTGTAATGAGGTGGACTGGATAGAACTAGGTCAAGATATGAATAGGGTGTAAGGAGGTGGACTGGATATAACTAGTTCAAGATAAGAATAGGGTGTAATGAGGTGGACTGGATAGAACTAGGTCAAGATAAGAATAGGGTGTAATGAGGTGGACTGGATAGAACTAGTTCAAGATAAGAATAGGGTGTAATGAGGTGGACTGGATAGAACTAGGTCAAGATATGAATAGGGTGTAAGGAGGTGGACTGGATAGAACTAGTTCAAGATAAGGATAGGGTGTAAGGAGGTGGACTGGATAGAACTAGGTCAAGATATGAATAGGGTGTAAGGAGGTGGACTGGATAGAACTAGTTCAAGATAAGGATAGGGTGTAAGGAGGTGGACTAGATAGAACTAGGTCAAGATATGAATAGGGTGTAAGGAGGTGGACTGGATAGAACTAGGTCAAGATAAGAATAGGGTGTAAGGAGGTGGACTGGATATAACTAGTTCAAGATAAGAATAAGGTGTAATGGGGTGGACTAGATATAACTAGCTCCAGATAAGAATAGGGTGTAATGAGGTGGACTGGATAGAACTAGGTCAAGATAAGAATAGGGTGTAAGGAGGTGGACTGGATATAACTAGGTCAAGATAAGAATAGGGTGTAAGGAGGTGGACTGGATAGAACTAGTTCAAGATAAGGATAGGGTGTAATGAGGTGGACTGGATATAACTAGTTCAAAGATAAGAATAGGGTGTAAGGAGGTGGACTGGACATAACTAGCTCAAGATAAGAATAGGGTGTAAGGAGGTGGACTGGATAGAACTAGTTCAAGATAAGAATAGGGTGTAATGGGGTGGACTGGATATAAATAGCTAAGGATAGGGAGATGGTGTAAAATTTCTGCTTCAAGAGGTACATGTTCGTACACAGGGGCTACTAATTTTAATATTTCAGACATCTGGGTGAGGTATATATTGTGCGATACTCATGACATGCAAACAAACTCTCCATTTTATTAATATAAATTGGCCAACTCTCTCTTAAAAGCTCTGGGGGCTAGTGCACCTCTAAGATTGACATTTCTTAGTTTAAATAAAAAATGTGGTGTGAAAACAGTTGAGCAACGAGAAGTTTGAAATTAACTATAAGGGGTCAACTCAACCGCGTGAGGTCAAAATGAGGAGCTACTTGGAATGAAAAATTAGCGGCTTCAGTCTATAAAACTGAGATTAATGGCCTGAAAGTTTGCTGTGATGACTACATGACACCCTTTATCCGCATAAGTTGCACTATCCTCTCCAACAAATGGCTCGATTGTGGGCTGACGCCATTGAATTTTCTATAAGGGATGATAGAAACTCTTAACTTGTTTTTATTTTATAAGATTTTTATGATAATGGAAATTGATAAAAGCAAATAAAAATTAACTAACAAGTGTAGATTTAATCAATAAAGCGTAAGTAGTTAAAGAGGAAAAAGGTGGGAAGAATCCAATGCCTAAAGGTGACATCTTTCTTTTTTCTTCTATTGTAGAAATAGTCAAACACATATTTAAACACAAACTGAGTAATATTTCGGCACAATTGCCTTTGTCAAACAAAAAAGACAAGAGGAATATACTTTACACAAACACGGAACTACTCCATTTTGAATTCAAAATTTATTTATTTATTTATTTAGCCACTGGGGAACCTCATTTTATTACATTTAACTTGTTTTACGACTTTGATAGATTTTTTTTTATCATATGCACACGTTATATGAATAGCTAACTTGGTAAACAAACATACAAATAAATCGTGTTCTTTAATTTGTTCCAGTCTAATATCGACGTCAACCAGGCTCATTCATTTGGCATCAAACACTCCCCATACACGGGGACTTTGAATGCCCATTTAAACTAAGGATGGAACGTTTTCAAAGAACTGCTTCCATCTTTCACCGTTAGCAACACCAGCGCCACCATCATTTTGAGAAACTACAACAGTTTTGATGGAAATGTGGCCATTAGGTTCCAGAAGGCTATCATTATTATTTTTTATTGATCTTAGGTGTTGCCAAATATTTTTGAAAATATATATTATGAGAAAATAAAAAAAAATTTATTTGTGTGGTTAATAACAATGGTGTGGAAATGTTAGAAAGAAACTCCTTCTCAATTATTTTTTAACTGAATTTATTTACTAACTAAACCGTTTCACTTGCATTAACATTTTCTATAATATAACATATTATTCTACTATTAGTAATATTTTACAGAACTTAATTAAATATAAACTAACATAAACAAATAGGATTATAATAGAGCTATCATTACAATGTTCCAACTTAAAAAAAAATGGCATACGCTTACAAACTACAAGATAATGTGTCTAATAAACTTAAGTTGGTACTTTTCCTCCCTTTAATAGTATATTGGGTTATATATTTTTTGTTAAATTTACAAAGCCATATGTCAAACAAATGTACTTATATAAACTAAATAATTGGCCTGTACTTTAATGCCTTTTAACCTAAGTGAGTGCCCAATGAAATATTGTGATAAAGCTGCATCAAATGCATACATAATTTTCTTGTAAAAATATATATTTAGTTTCTGTTAATGTTTGTATGTTTATAATGCCTAGTTAATATTTTTGATGTATATTGTTCATGGTTAGATTTTATATACAGTTTTTACATAAGACATTTGTGTGCGTGTAGTTTTTTTGTTGTTGTCAATAAAGTATTGCTTTACAAAACATTTTAAATTTAACTGATTGTTAACTTATAATCATTTATGGACATGAATATTTATATTAAACACACCTAATTATGGACAATTTTCATCTTCAAAATCCTATGATGATAATATTGAAGGTAAAAATAGGTCTGTACATTAAAATTTAACTGTAAGAATACAATTTTAATGCTTATTCATACATTGTAGTTACCCATTATTTTAATATCAAAACTATATTTATTATTATTATTCATAATTCCATGACATTCTTTTTTACGGAATATATCGAATTTGTGACTTAAGTCACTTTTTAAAGGAACACTTGACGTGACCTTGTTTAAATATTAAAATCTAATGACAGAAGAAGGGAAATTATAAGCCAGTAAGAACGGTTAAAGACTTATTAATATCTGAAAACTTAATCATTTAACTTTGTAGTTCTGTTTGTAAAGGATGTGTGTCTTTTTATGTAAGTCTTTTTTTAAGAAACGTAAAATATAATCAGTAATTTAATGGTCAAATCAATATTTGAACATGTTCATTTTGTAATAGCCGGAGTAAAGATAAGAGAGAGAAAAGAGTTTTTAAAGTATGAAGAATGTATATACTTTAATTTTATGTAAATTTCTCTTATATTTATTATTTATTTACTGACATTTAGGGGGAAAGAATTGTTACTTTTGGGTATTTAACACTATGAACTAGTAATTAATTCCGGGCACTCCGTTTTTTTAGTACGCATCTAACTATTAATTACTTATTTGTAAACTTCAACTAGAATTCATTCAGAGAATGAGAAAGTTAATATACTTTTATAAATCAGGCTTAAGTGAAAATATTAATAGAAAAGAAACAGGAGAAAGGAGACGGAACCAACCTCTCGGCCAACAATTTAATACTCTCTTTGGTGGTCAAATAGTCCAAGGCGTTACGCTAGCAATAGACTGAATTTCCGTTGATGGAGATTCGGTGTTCGAATCTTGGTTTGACTTACTGAGAGCGTTTATTCCTTAATGGGTTTGTGCTGTATATGTGTTACGGGTAGTGTACTAAATCTGGATAGTGTTGAGATCAGCCAGGAGATTATCTACTATCCAAGTGCAGTGGATAAATTCAGGAATAGAAAGAAATCTATCTCATTTCCGAACTCCTCCGGTTAATCTCTATACTGGCCAGAAAAACTTGGATAGCGTTGAATATTATTGGTAAAACCAAGCACGTGTGAATACGGATTATATTTTGTAACGTCATATTTATCTCTGAAATTGAATCATTCAAAATGTCTCATTTTATTATTGTTATTATTATTATTATTATTATTATTATTATTATTATTATTAGCACCGCGTCTTACTACCCGTTTGGGTTATACGCACTTACGCTAAAGATGTCTTGTCAGAGGTGAAGGAAGGGTTTGGTAATCAGATAAATCTGTGCCGGGACCGAGGATTGAACCCCGGCTGTCAGCACATAAGTCTGACACCTTACCCCTAGACCGTTAGGTCACCCAATGTCTCATTTTAATTCTTTCTTCTCCACTAACCTAAACTAAACAAACATAGTCTAAAATAACCTAATTTAACCTAGCCTAGCCTAACCTAACCTCAAACCTAAAATTTTGACATTATTTAAGTGCAGGTAGATAATGTTCATACTAACCGGATAAACATCGAAAAACATGATTTAATTACCTCTAATTTAACAATATTCACGTATTTTATATAATCTCAACATTACCTGGATAATATTGGCTCTATCCAAGTTCGAACTTTACCCGTAGCATATATACTAAAAAGTAATTTTAAATATATTGTTATTAAAAGTTATATTGCAAATGTTTATAAATGACAAAGATGTAGGTTTAGGTATACGTTTAAAACTATTAACCCGAAGTCTAAAGCATCAGCTTCTGTCCCAACTCGTTACTTTGGGGCTAATTCCCAAGCAATAGGTTTTTCAATCATTGCCCCTGGATAATGTTTTTTATTTTATTTAAATTAACCTTCCTCTTTATAGTAACTTTTATCAATTTATGCCATTGATTACCAATTTTGGCAAAACAGAAATACATAAAGAACAAAACACTTTGGTGGCCACGTGGCTTAACGCGCTAATATCGTATTAAGAGTATACTGCCGAAGACGGGGAGATCTGGGTTCGGGTGCCTTGAGGGTGATTTTCCTAAAAGGTTTTCCACTCATTTTCCACTCAAATACGGGTACACCTCAACTCGATTAAACCTTCTTAATCCTTAAACCATCAGTGTAATTAGTACATAGGTGAGTAACCGGAACAGGTAGAGTCTGTTCATGGTAGGTTTCTACCTGAATGACAGTTCAAATATCATATGTTTAGGTTTTGGGTTGCCAATACTTGTTAAAAATCACGGTTTTGCTTTGGATGTTAATTTTTTAATTATCTGTTGTATTTTAATTAAAAATAATGTAAACTTGAGTTTTCTCATACTATTTAATTACTTTTAATAATTTCTTTTTATTCAACCTGAAACAATATTTTAAACATAATTAAAAGTAATTATTATTTGTTTTGAAATGTTATCTATGAAGTTTAATATAGTACATACATTAATACCTTTAAATACAAGCATCGCATTTACTTAGAAAAGAGAAAATACCGTCATTTTTTATATATCATTAATTATTTTATCGTATTTTGAAATATTTAACTGAATAAAATATTTTTATCCACTGCGTAGGTGCATTAATTGTAAAAAACTTGTTTCCGTCATGTGCAACCACATGGTTTAAATTGGTCGGTCGCCATTTTGAAGCGATTTTCGTTATACCTTTTGTGAACATACTGTCAATAATATTTTTTTAAGTGGAATAAGACTATAAATAAACTTTGTGTCCAACCTCAAATTAATATATAAATAATATTGGTCAAAATTATTGTGGTTAATTATCACATTCATATATTACCATCTGTTTTCATTACAGTTATCAAAAGTGATAGATGTCAGCTGTTGGCGTAGTGATATATTAGGGATTACTTCTAGTAACATTTCGAGCTGTCATCCAAGTAAATTAAGGTCGTGAATGAATTATAGTAAGACGCGGTTCCAAAAAATAAAAACATAAAAATTGGCAACCTTGACCCATTATACTAATTTTTTAATCATAAAAAAACTTAACTGGAACTTTAAACATAATTTATTAATTTTGAGTTAAAGATATTACTCAACATTCATAAGACAATACGGTAATAAAGTTAAAGAATTTGCATTTACTATAGATAACTAGTAATACCATAATAATTGCCTGTACATTAATGAATTATTAAATATTTGTTATATTGACTTAATTTTTCAAACTTCTGTTTACAAAGGATAGCTAATGTTCTTCGTTTTTATTTCATATTATAGAGCCTTATGCAAACATCTGGACTTTGTCTTAAAACAACACCCACTTTTAGTTTACTACAGAAATACATTTTAAAAAACTCCAAATTAAAACAGTCTATCAAAATGGAGGATAGTGGAATGTTGATCATCTTGAAGCTGTTGAATTTCGTAGGATTATGGAATCTAAATGGAAATAAAGAAAGCTTTTGGAGGAACTTTATATATAGAATTTATCGTGACACCCTGATTTTAATTTATTGCACGTTAACTTTGCTTATGTGTCACGTCTATTTCAATCTGGAGGATTTAGTATCAATTTTTAAAAACACCGGTATCATACTAACATGCCTCCCTACATGGGCCATACTCTTTTCCATTTTAATTCATAAAGAAAAGTACCAACATATATTATCAAATTTTGATATGCTCTCGAAGTTTCGTGCGGAAAGCTTAATTTTAAGTAAGACAGATGACATGGAGAAAACATCTAAAGAAGTGAAATTCGTCACGAAAGTGGTTTGTCTAGTTTATGGTCTTGTTGCCTCTTCTTGGTGTATAATTCCGACACGTATTTTTGAAAAAATTTACGTGATTTTAGCGTATTCTGAAGGAAATAGACCCATAGTTCACAGTGCCCTACCGTTAAATCTATACACAACGTTAAATACGAACGAAACGATCCAATTTACAGCGGAGAATGTTTATCAGGTGCTGGCATTCTCTTTACTAGTTTACTACGCAATGATTCTAGATGCATTCTACTTGGCCCTTCTGATAACAACGCACGATCATTTCGAGATTATGAATAACTACCTTACAAGAATTTCACCCGTAATTTTTGTTACACCCTGTAGTAAAAAAGCCAAAATTATTTCGCGTCCCTTGGAAAATTTCAATAAAGACAAAAGCGAAATAAATCCTATTTTAAATTATACGACTCTAGGAATGGGAGAATGTATTCCAGGGGGTATTGAAATAATAGGTAATCTTAAGATAAGACGCACAGTTTCAAATATAAAGAAATCAACCTTCGCGGAAAGATTCGATTTAACTGATCCAAAGGAAAAATCATCTAATTTTTTCCAAGAGGAATCAAGTGGGATCGAGGAAGCGAGCAGTAAAATGTATGAGTGCTTCTTGAAATTGGTGAAGTTACATCAAAGTTTGCTCGGGTAAGTTCCTACAATAATTTTTATATAGCATTTTAATTTTAGGTCATTCGACTATCAATATTTTACTGCACAATTCTAACAAGTGATAAATAGTGAATCATTCATTTTAAAACATTACAGTTCACTAGTTATAAGAGGTCACACTTGATAATTTATGTTTTTTACATACCATCATAATAATTTAATGGGGTTGAAATCTATAATAATAAAATGACGTGTTTGTTTGTTTGTGTGCGATGCCCAGCCAAATCTACGGCACGCAGAGATATGAAATTTTTAACGTAGGTGGATGGAAGGTACCTCGAAGCCGGGTTTTTAAATTTTTAATTAATTTTTAATTAGGCTATTTTTTAACAAATTTTTGAAGAACAATTGTTAATCTGGTTTAGAATTACGTTTCAGAGATAACTGTGAAAAAAATATGTCTCATCCTCCTCGGGGAAAAAAATGTATAGGAAACCGACCGTAATTCTAAACAATTTTTTTTTTTGGGGGG
>CABEEJ010000325.1:108714-131214 GCA_901482245.1 Timema douglasi
GGGGGGTTCCCGCATGGGATTGCTAGTCTAATATATCTAAACATTCATAATATTAGGTTTACAGAACGGCATATTTATAATATTAAAATTATTTACATTTATTTATATTATTAATAATAATATATTAAAAAAATACTGTGTATCTCATATGAATGTTTAGTTATGCTATAATTCATCCCCATACATTATTTACTTTACCTTAACATTGATATGCAAAAAAAGCATAAAAACAGCCAGTATTACCCCTTATAATTCGTGGAATGTAATGATTTGAAATAATTGAATCATCATTTATATCTTATATTTATACACTTATTAAAATTTTGCAGTAAAATTTCGTTGGTCAAATGAACTCAATGACTTATATGACTCTTATAAAACCACAGGGTGTGTAAATAGTGCTTTAACGAGTCCGCATGATTTGGCTAATTATTCAAAGTAGTGTGTCCAAATTCAACAATATATATAAAACTACACAAATTAATTGTGAAATATAAGCTTAAATTTTATTCAACCACTAGAATAAATCCATACAAATAGCTTTGAAATATTTTTCTAATACAACTCAAACTAGTAAGGGCAAATGAGGAGCTACTTGAATGGAAAAGTAGCGGTTCTGGTCTAGAATACTGAAATTAACGGCTGAAGGTTTCGCTGTGCTGACCACATGACACCTTCTATCGGTAGATGTTATCACTATCTTCGCAAACAGACGGCGGCCACTCAGTCGGTAAAGCTAGTGGCGGACTAGCACCATGGAGATTTTTTTTCTAGTAGTGACTCATTATTTATTGATACTAATTCCTAGCCGTTCTTTTTGTATGCATGTGTGGGAATGTGTTATTCAGTTGTAGAATTTGACGGTGTAAATTGGGGCAGTTTTAAGCTACAAAGTGTCCTTTGGGCTATGGTGATTATTAACATATTCATCATGTTCTTTAAAAGGTTCTTTAATAGTTCTCAAGCAAAATTATCTACGGAAATGGTTTATAACTACCAACATAAATTATAGAAAGAAAGAAAAATATTTTTTACACATTCTCTTTTAAATTGTTAGAAAGAATCTTCTACAAGTACCTAGTAAGAGTATAATTATTGTCTCTCACCTTACCTGTGGTATATATTACTTATATTATGGTAATGGTTTCTTGTTTTAGTTAGTTCTTTATTCTTTTATCTTGGAAACCTCTATTTAAAATGGAAGGTTTTTATCTATTAGCTCACATTGTATTAACCTCACACAAACATTTAGACTTGAGTCAGGATTTAAACTATAATCGATTCCGTTTTAAAAGAGAAATATATTTAAAACTATGAGCTAAAATACAATTTAAAAAAATGGGAAACACCGATGGCAGCATGGAGATTGTTTTGAGGCTGTTAAATTTCGTAGGTTTATGGGATTTGAATCTAAATAAAAAGCAGCCGTGGAAGAATATCTTGTATCGAGTTTATCGTGATACCGTTACTTTCATTTACTGCACGTTTACCTTGATGATGTGCAACGTTTATTTCAACTGGGGAAACCTAGACGCAGTTTTCAAAAACACCGGAATTATACTAACATGCATACCAACATGGTCGATTCTATTCTCCATTCTAATCCACAAAACAAAATACCAAGATATATTATGTCATTTTGATTTGTTTTCCAAGTTTTGTGGGGAAGATTTCGTTTTAAATAGGACGGGCAGTGTTGAGAAGATATCTAAAGAAGTAAAATTTGTCACAAAAGTTTACTGCATGATTTTCGGATTTGTTGCCTCTTCCTGGTTAATACTACCAACTCGTATTTTTGAAAAACTTTATGCCATAGCAGTGTATGCCAAAGAAAATAGACCAGTAGTTCACAGTGTAATGCCATTAAATATGTTTACTATATTTGATATGAACGAAACAAACCATTTCGCAGCTCAGTATATTTATCAGTTCTTTGGATTCTATTTGATGACCTACCTCACTGCAGTTCTTGACGCATTTTACTTGGCTCTTGTCATCACAACGTATGGATATTTCGAAATTACGAATGATTCTCTTACGAGACTTTCACCAAGAATATTTGAAATAACCAACAATGAAGAACACGGAGACATCGAAAGCACCTCTGAAAACAAAAATATAACAGACCCTATCTTAAATTCTACAACCAAATCTGTAGAAATAACAAAAAAATATCCCAAGAATTGTGAAATAAGATATGAATATCCAGAGAAGAAAATTTTAGATTCTAACAGATTTATCTTGTGTAACCGATTGGAACTAAACGATTCAAAAGAAAACCCATCATTTTATATAGAAGAATTTCAATTAAATGATGAACTCGCTAATAAAATGAATGAATGCCTTTTTAAATTACTTAACTTTCATCAACATCTGCTAAGGTAGGTTTGTAAAACACATGGCTCTATTATATATTCATTTTAATCCTTTACGACTTTTTTTAAACTGAAAAAACTGTAATTTCATGAAGATATCAATTAAATTAAATCACTGAAAATATTGTAAATATATCTTTATTGAACAATTGGCGTAAACAAATATACCATTATTTTAAATAGTGCAAAGCTAAAAAGTTGCATTTATAGTTTGTATAGGTAATTTGACTTGAAAGGCTAGCAAAGTAAAACATTTGAAAAATAAATTGGTTTCACAATTTCGCTATACTTCCGTGAATGTTTATTTTTACTAAAATCATTCAAAACACATTAGCCTGGAGTACAATAATTTCAGTGACAAGTTCAATGAATTTCTCGGAAATATATTCACTTCTTATAAGTGAAGATTTTTGCTTTACCGGTGACTGTTTTGTTAGAAAGCCGTTTGTTGTCAAAGCCAAATTGTAAAGATTATTTCTTGTTGTGGATTTTCTTATTTGGAACCGGCATGATAATGATAGAAGTCCGGTTTTAATGCTACTCATATGGGAATAAATTGTTATTATGTAAAAACTTGTTTTTATTAATTTAAATCAATTGATCAGAAATAATTATTTTTGTACACACGATACAGCAGCTTAAGCTAGATAGCTCAACTGATTTTTTTTTAGATTAATTTAGCACGGACCACTTCTCATTAAGGCTGTGAATATAATTAAAACCAGAGGTTAATCTTTCGTGGACTGTTCTGCAGTAAGGTTGTAGACAGAATGAATAAAAAAAGTATTCTTTTTGGGTACATAGTTTGAAAGAAATCCTTCTAGAGGATTCTTTCTGTCTTTCTTTGAGTTCCGCCATGTTTATTTGCTCCAAAAGGGAGGGAGAGCAAAAGAGGGTGTTTTCGAAGTGGTTAAATTTCACAAGTATTTGCAATAGGAGTGTGAATATATTAAACAAAAGAAAAAACAGGCTTACGACACAAGAGTCGTTGTAAAAAAAATCCCCCAAAATAACACAGTGAAACGGTTTCACTGGTCTAAATTAACTTTAAGAAAAATCATAAAACAGAGATTCAACCTATGATGTGACACTGAATTACTTACCAAAGTTAAGTGTCATCCGAGGTGTGAGATGGGTTCTTAAAGGGAAGAGGGTGGGGGTGGGGGGGTAACTAAATTAGGTAGATCTTATAACAATTCAGCTTTTCTTTTCAAGGAAATTAGTATTTTCATCACGCAAAATATTAACCGATTAAGTTAATTTTCCTAAATGGCCGTCGGCTCAGCTCACGATATAATCACACTCCATCTTTGTTTCATTACAGACACTGTGAAGATCTTCGTAGCTTGTTGGACCAGGTGAATTCTTCTAAAAAGCCGTCACCTCATCCCACGATATAATCACACTCCATCTTTGTTTCATTGCAGACACTGTGAATATCTTCGTAGCTTGTTGGACCCGGTGTTATTTGTGCAGTTCCTGATCGTCTCATTGAACTTGTGCTTGATCGGTTTCGAGCTAACAAAGGTGAATGAATATTAGTTTAGGTTTGTCCGTACATACAGGATGTTTCTAAACTTTCTGCACAAACTTAAACCACAGCACCTGTAAGCAGAAATATACAGAAGATTCTAGTAAAAAACAAAAAAAAATGGAAAAGTTATTACCACTATTAAATGAAAGTTAAAGTTAGACACAACAACGTCGGTAGTACGTGACTATAAGTACGTACGTGTACAACAAGTTGCATATCAGTAGGAGGATAGACGTACCTAGTCACGAGTAAAGTCGCCGACAGTCCACATCAAATGAAACCGACAAATACTGCTAAGACCTAGTCTGGGAGGGAGTTTTGAACACCTGCTGTGGTTTATCTTTGGCCAGAGACCTTATAAACATCATAAACCTTATAAACTGAGCTGAGTGCTTCAAGTGAGTAGCATTCCATTGTAATCCATGCAAAGCAATATGAACCGTACTGGCCGTTGCTTGGGGCTCTTTCTCCTTTAGATCATCCAGCCACCGAAATAGGTATAATCAGGTTAAAATCCAAACTGGAGGTCAAGATTTAATGCCTACCAAGGATTCTCAGACGATGATTCTTACGAGAAGGAAGAGCATTAATCTATACAAATTCCCGGTTAACCGACCCTTCCGTATAGCCCCCGTTCGTCCAATTGGTTAAAGAAACTGGTTCCAGGTCCAGAATGTATTGTGTTCGATAAAAGGTGACGCACCCAGTAATTTAGTGGTTACGAATGCTTCCCATTCTGTTACCAAGGTATTTGTGTTGGGTTCTAGAGTTGGAATTTCTTTCGTTATAATGTAAGGTTATTAGGTTTTTAGTAAATTCAAATGAAATAACCGAATTTATTAGTTAAAAAAATATAGTAAACTTATTACAGATGATGTAACAGGTTTTATGATATATTATGTTTAGTTGACCACATATGATTATGAATATATCTTTATGTTTTACTGACATGATGAGCTCGGTGGTCTTGGAGTAAAATTATCGCCTCAGGATGTGATGTTCACGTATTCTAACCCAGCCGGCGTCGACGGAGTTTTCTCGAGCGATAAAAATCCGTAGCACAACTTCCTTAGGAGGGGACAATAAAGATCTCGGTCCCAGGTCGATTGTGGCATGTAAATTAACCCTGGGAGATATGTGAAAATACCTTTCCCGGCAAAATTGGTAGACTCTTCTCGCTCACTCATAGAAATTCTCATGTGCTGATATAATCAGTCGGTTCAGAAAACGCACGTTAAATACCTCAGTTGAATAATTTTTTTTCTTTAATTGATATAGTGACTACTACTATTATTTATTCCTTTAACTCCCAATGTGGAGAATAGGCCCCCCCCCCAAAAAACTTCTTCACTCCAGCTATTCTTTGTTGCATTTTATGTAATAAATTAATTTGAGGTGTAGCGAATTATAATCCTACACACCCTATGAATTTCTATGAGCGAGAGTGAAAGGGCCTATCAATTTTGCCTGGAAAGGTATTTTCACATACCTTCCAGGGTCCTTTTATATTCCTCAATTGGCGTAGGAACGACGCCAGCTTTACTTCCACTCCGAAAGAAGTTGTGATAAGGATTTTTACCACCCAGTAAAAATTCTTTGACCTCATCTGGGTTTGAACCCACAAACAGTGGGTCCTGAGGCAAACACTGTACCCTAAGACCATCAAGGTCAATTAAATCTAATAATGGATTGAGTATATGATTGAATGATAAAGAGTTAAGTAAATATTATTTTATGTTAAGCTGACAGAGTTTAGCATGGCTATGGTGATGAGTCTTGGACACTTGTGCTGTGTTCTTCTTCGCTTGGGTCTACTCTGCTACTATGGATCAAAGCTCACTTATCAGGTTAGTTAAACATACCGGATAATATGTCATAAGAACTTAAAACGGCAAATCCAAATCCAAGAATATTTTAGTCAATGTTTTATGGAAGGGAACTCAAGACATGTATTTTCAATATTTTTTATTAACAAGACCATTTTTTGGTCTCTTACTACCTGTTCAGGTTACACGCATGTATAGCCTAATTACTCCAATAGGGTTGGGATGAGGAAGGGCCTATCTTAGAGGTAATCTACCAGCATTTTCCTGGAAAGACAGAGATAAATTATTTAGTAAAAAACCACCCTGATCAGAACCGACCGGGACTTGAACTCTCATTTCCCAGTTTTCAGCAGGCCAGTCTAACATGAGAGTGACGCAACAGTGCTCTCTCTACATGGCAGTCCCGTCTTACTCCCCACCCCCTCCTATGTGCGCATGCGCACAACAGCCAAACACCAGGTCGCTGGCACTGTGAAGCGCACAGTTCCATACAAAGATTTTGATATCGTTTTCATAAACTGGGGGATGGCTACTGAAGTATTGACATTAAGATTAAGGAATATATATTATACTACAAAAATAAAGAAAGAATTAAAGAAAAAAGGACTCAATATATTAAATGTTATTGATAATATTAAGGGAAAATAGAGGGTTCTACAGTTCCGTAGTGCCTACACACAAGCCGCCACTGAGTTTGAGAACCACTACCTTAGACCATCTGGCCACTGAATCGGGTTTGGTCAAAATAAATAAAATAATACTTTAGTAGATACTTTTAATTTTTAATTTTTACACAATGTAATCTCAACCGTTCTTGAATATTTGTGATGAGATTTAAGGAATTTGAATTTACATTCTGGACTGTTAATGAGTATACGCCATTATGCTTATGTGGAATCATGCTTTAAATTACATGTTCGATTTCGGGGTGTGGGCCAGTTACTGAATCATGCTCACTTTAGGTGAAATTATGAAAGATTTACTTTGGGGGAGGGGAGGTGAATTGGAGAGTAAGGATGTCGTTGATGATAATTTTTATTAAATTAACTAAAGATTAATTAATGAATAAAAACTATACCTTAGTTTCAATTATAGTAAAACTTCTGCTAACCATTATTGATAAAGCTCTGGAGAGACATTCTATCCAAAAAGCGTAGAAGTTGAAATTTAAGATTTTTTTTAGTATAAACAAATTGGTAGTGGATTACATAATATGTATAATATATTTTAAAATTTTCAATGAAATGTATTATCATAAAACGTGTTTCTAAATAAATGTTCATTCTTATCACCTACACTCAAATTTACAACTCGTCTAAAATTTGGTTATAGAAAATCAGGTTCAGCCCTTTCATTTCGGATGAACTAACTTCCAACGAAATAATTTTACTAAAAATATCTTACTAGATATCACCCTCACTTAAAAAAAACACACTGTTTGTATGAAAGTTTTTGAGAAGAGAATTTTGATTATTAAATTAAAAATAATATTGGGATTTTAGAGACAAAAATTTTGATAATAATAAATTAAAATATGATTCGTTACCGATACCTTCTACCCGTTTTAAATTTGAGAGACAAATCAGTCCTAGGTAACATTGTTTACAACGAACCCCCCCGAACAATATTATCCCTTTTAGAAGGTTCCTTTAACGACCTTCATCCCTTTCTTTAAACGTGTATCTGTTTGTTTGTAGCCAAAGAAGTACTGCGCCATATTGTAGTAGATTAAAATAGTACCTTTCAGAAGGACGAGCAACATCTGATAGTTTAGTATTAATATTAAAAGTATTAAAACATAAAATCATTAAAAAGCGGTCGAAAAATGATAACATTACAACAAATATTCAAAAAACTATTGACTTGAGTTTGCAGACAATTAAAAAACATTTATTCAAGCCATACTTAGTTTGTTTGAAAATTATAGCACTGGTTTATTTAAGCTTAATACTAAGCTACACATCTAGGACAAAAATGTTGATTATTATAATAAATAATTGTAAAAATAGTATGTGTATTTGTGTGTTTGTGTGTAAACGCAAAAACTCCAAAACCAAGAAAACTAGAAAGCTGAAAAAACTGCTATTTTCTAGGAATATAATGTAATATTGAATGTGGTATTCATTTGTTTTCCGTATAGCTTGATCTCCCAGAGAAAATATTAAATCCAAAGAGAAATTAGATAAGAAACGTCAATCTTTAAAACAAAGAGAAATTAGATTCCAGTTTGGTTTGTTGTTTCTTATACACATTAGTAAGTGAAATCCTTATTTGATTTCATCTTACATTTATGATTATGTATTCAGACCCAATGTATAGCTTCTCAATTAAAAGGGAGTTAAATCAGAGCTTAACGCCTGAGACGACATAGCCACTACTGCGGACAACTTCAAAACCAAGAAACATAAAGATATGAAACCAGTAGCGGATTTAGGTTTGAGGACGCCCTAGGCCCGAGACGATATGGCGCCCTTTGTTTTTTTGTAACAGTATATACATATATGTGTGTGTGTATAAAATAATGAAAATAATAACAATAATAATAAGAAATCTAATTCAGGTATAAATTAAACATTTTTTTAACATAACAATTAAATTTAGAATTAATAATAAATTGCTTGTAATTAAAATATAAATTATTTTTATCTGATTAATCATATAATACATTTTTTTCTTGCTTTCGTCCTTGCGAAAATATCAATGACCTCCTCATACTTAATTTCTTGAACCAATTGTGCTTCAATGGTTAGTAATGCAAGTGCATTTAGTCTGTCTTGTTTCATACTTGCACGCAAATAACTTTTCACTCTTTTCAGAGTGGAAAATGATCTTTCTCCAGAACAATTCGTTGGCGCTCCTCAAAATTTGCCGCCCTAGGCCCGGGCCTCACGGGCCTAAGCCTAAATCCGCTACTGAATGAAACTTTGTAAACAAACATTATTTTAGTAATCCTGAATGTGTACACCTTGATTATATTTAGAACTTTTAAAAGGTCATTGACCGCTTGACCACATAGGTAATAAGATAAACCAAGAAATTGATGAGGATCGAATCTGCCGAAACGCTGTGTAAACCGTGCCCGTGTGTGTTGTCAACCAGATCTAACCCCGTTGATCGCGATAAACATACACGACAAAGATCTGAGACAAGTGTAAACCAGGCTTTTTTCCTGTTAATTGTCCCTCTCGTCTTTTTCTGGGGAGAGCAACCATTAAGGTGCTGGTTTTGGGGAACACTAGTTAAGGTCAGTGTTTATGCAATTTTTATTGCAAAACTTTTTTTTGGGTCAAAATAAATAAAAACATTTATGCAGTAGAACCATAGAGTTTAATTCGCTTTGATCGTTGGGGGCTACGCCCCCAAATCCCCAGCGGGTTCTTTTTGCAAGTGGATGTAAACTAATGTAATTCCAGAGAATTTTTTTGATAGGTATTACCGTTTAGCCACAAGAGACCTCCAAAGAAAGGTCCGCACCGACTTTAAAGTTACTCCGCAATTTTGAATTTTTTTCGGGGTTTAAAATTTTTTGTTTTTAACCTTTTGGATGCTTTCCGTCGGTTACAGACTAAAAGTTATAAGTTAGCCAAATTTCAAGTTCCTAGCTCATCTGAAATTGTGTAGACATTAATGTCAGTGAGTGAGTCAACCATGTGGCTTTACAGTATTATAATTTTCTTCCCGTGGTGATATCAACAGTTGTTGAATAACTGTCAAGAGTGTCTTAGAATCTAATGACAACATTTTCTCTTCATTTAAAAAGTTTGTCATCTAATGCTCATAACAGATCCTTATAATCTAAAATTTGGTTAACATTTGTAAAGTTCATAATTAATGATTCTATTTACGTAGTGTAAATTAACCTAGTAAACGTCTTTATGTTTATACATTATAAGTTGAGAAAAGCCATATTAGAGACTGTAACTAAAAAAACAGTTTTGTGATCAAACAATTACTATAAAAGACTAAACGCACCGAATCTATACAAATATAATATGTAACCTGTTTCAAATTTTCATGGTATTACAAGAAGGGTAAAATTATGACATCCTCTTTGAAAACCGCTGAGTCCAAAGGGGACATCCTAACTAATACTAACCGTTGTTCTTCCTGTATCCATTCAGAGCGTGGAGGTGGGTAACGCAGTCTTCTCCAGTGACTGGTACAGCAGTTCAACGACTTTCAAGAAGAGTCTTCTGATGATGATCATGAGGGCACAAAAACCAGTGGTACTAACGGCTGGGAGGTTTGGGGTGCTCTCTTTAGAGTCCTTCATGGGGGTGAGCTATAGTCAATATACGGTTGAAGGGGTGGTAGCTGATTGTTATTGCAAACATTGATTGAAAGCTACTAATATTATCATATTTGGAAATAATTGTTATTTTATTAGTAATACTATACACTATAGTCGCTATTATCCGGCCTAAAGTGGTGGCATTCCGGGCTGGATAAAACGGAATCCAAGTGTAAATAATTTTCAGTAGGGGTTTACCTCATGTAGCTACACCTCGCGCGCACCTCCCTTGACACAGATTCTGTTTCCAGCCAAATTAAAACAGCGCTGCTATCTACACCTCTCTTGACACAGCTTCTGTTTCCAGCCAAATTAAAACAGTGCTGCTCTCTAAACCTCCCTTGACAAAGCTTCTGTTTCCAGCCAAATTAAAAAAGGGCTGCTCACTACACCTACCTTGACACAGCTTCTGTTTCCAGCCAAATTAAAACAGCGCTGCTATCTACACCTCTCTTGACACAGCTTCTGTTTCCAACCAGATTAAAACAGTGCTGCTCTCTAAACCTCCCTTGACACAGCTTCTGTTTCCGGCCAAATTAAAACAGTGCTGCTCTCTAAACCTCCGTTGACAAAACTTCTGTTTCCAGCCAAATTAAAAAAGGGCTGCTATCTACACCTCCCTTGACACAGCTTCTGTTTCCAGCCAGATTAAAACAGTGCTACTATCTACACCTCTCTTGACACAGCTTCTGTTTCCAGCCAGATTAAAACAGTGCTGCTATCTACACCTCTCTTGACTTAGCTTCTGTTTCCAGTCAAATCAAAACAATGATGCTATCTACACCTCCTTGACACAGCTTCTGTTTCCAGCCAGATTAAAACTGTGCTGCTATATACACCTCTCTTGACAAAACTTCTGTTTCCAGCCAGATTAAAACAGTGCTACTATCTACACCTCTCTTGACACAGCTTCTGTTTCCAGCCAGATTAAAACTGTGCTACTATCTACACCTCTCTTGACACAGCTTCTGTTTCCAGCCAGATTAAAACAGTGCTACTATCTACACCTCTCTTGACACAGCTTCTGTTTCCAGTCAAATTAAAACAGTTCTACTATCTACACCTCTCTTGACACAGCTTCTGTTTCCAGTCAAATTAAAACAGTGCTGCTATCTACATCGACCAAGCAATAGTACTGTATTATTACGCCAACCACATGCATAGCAGCTATGCTTTGCTGACTTCAATATAACAGTTGTAAGGCTTTTGCGATCGATTTTTAAAACTTAACTACCAGTTAATATGTACCGGTTTGTTTATTTTAAAAGTACTCGCTAACACCGAAAACTGAGCCAGATAATATGGAGGCTGGATAATCGCGACTCTATATTATCCATATAGACACGCTATTTTTATTATTATTATTATTATTATTATTATTATGAAAAAATATGTGTTAATATTGCTTATCTTTAATATTTCCAGATACTTCAAAAAGCCTACTCTTACTTTGCTGTGCTGAGAAAAGTTGTTGGTGAATGAAGAAGTTGCTTTGGACGCAGCTACAGTATTAACTTTGTTTTCAAACCATTTGAACACTTAAAAACAAATCACAAGGGCTAATGAAAACAATGCACAACTATTCCCATTGTTAGAAATTTTTAATTTTTATTTTAAATTATAGGTTTGTTATTTTAACCCAAATTATTAATTAATTAATCAAATTGTTAAGGTTGGAGGGAATAACTTACAGAAGCACACTTTACGTGATTAAAGCCCTTTAATATAATTAAAATATATATATACTAATTAAATGTGTTAATATATTATTATATGCTATGATAACATAAATTGATCATGCTGAAATATTTTAACTACAACTTCATTATACTTGTTTAGCAATAAAGTATTAGTGGAAATAAATGGTGCACAGATTAATATAAATTTGTAAGGATTGCGAAACGAAATAATATAAATTGTTGAAGAAACACTCCCCTAAGAACATAAATTAAATAATATATAATACTACAGTAATGGCGAAAAAAGAGGAACATCCTTTTTACCAAAGAAAGAGCATGACAATAGATTTCATATTTATAAGACCTCATTAAATATATATATTATTTCTTAGCCATCCGCATATATGTATTATCATATATATGCGGATGGCAAAGAAATTATTGGTTTTATAAAAATGTATTTAAAATAAAAGATTTTTAATTTCAATAGTACTACAACTTTACTTTGTGATTTAATATATCACATATTTGCAGAGATATAATCAAAATTGAAAATTTTCTATCATATTAGGTGCCCTCATAGTAATTTTTTTATGACAAAATGAGAGTTGTAATTTTATTTGTAATGTTAAACAGTACCTAGATACAAAAATTAATCGAAACCATAAAAATTGATTTAGAGAAACCACTATTTAAATTTACAAGCGTACTGATTTAGTAGGAACAAAGACTACAGTAGCCCTATGGCTTCTTTGGTGCTGACTGACAACTCACAGCTGACTTCTGACAGTCAACATTTAGGTATATAACTAAATTTTGATTGTCAGAAGTGACAGCTGCTAAACACATGTTTTTGCAGATCATATGGTTCGGCGTAGGGATACATAATTTGGTCTGGTAACTTTTCAAAGCCGTCAGCTGTCAGCTGTGAGCTGTCAGTCAGCACCAAAGAAGCCATGAGGCTACTGTAGCTAAAAGGACGCATTGCTGGATAGTCAAGGCTTTATATCCACACCAATACTCCATCAGATTGTCATTAGAAACTAAGTTAAAAAAATTAATGTCATTTTTAATTTTTGTGTTTTTAAGGACGTTCCCTACTTTTGACGTCACGGAAAGTCAAGATAGGATTTCGTTTGCTAAATTATTTTTATTTTATTCGATGAGTCTTAATGATATATTATATTGGAACAAAAAATTATTCATTCTTAAATAATTTTAAAACCATTCTTACAATGTTACAAAATTAGCTTTTGCATTTTGAAGAAGTTTTTTTGTAATGTATTTAAAAAAAAATCTTCTGTGACTTAAGTTACCTGGTTTATTCCCGAAAATGGCTTTTAAGAATCTTCCTGCCAGGATGTAGCTTCCCATTTTTGCTACTTTTACTTTAATCCACAACCTTTGATTCACTATAAAATAACTTGAATTGGGAGCTCCATCGATTTGGCTCCATGTTGGACCAACCACCAGGAAGAAGACCCTCTCCTCTTCAAAAACCTTCCAATCTCCTAAATTTAAAAATGTTCTATTCTTACTTCCAAGTCCAAAGAGAAAGATAATATATATATAAAAAAATCTAAAATAAATTGTTGGCTATAGACTAGGGAGAAAATCAAAATGAAATGTAGGTTCAATATAAATATTGAAATATAGCCAATTGAATGTGAATAATGTTTTATAAAGAATTAAATGTCTATTTCCTTCTGTCAAAAATTGAACAGCCCGCTTGTTTTTTCTTCCTTTCTTCTTCTTTTACAAATCACGAGGTCCTCTACTAACTTGTTTGATAGCACTGCGCATGCGTTAAAACAAACATGGTCGAAATTGAAAATAAATACAAGAGTCAAACACACTTCTTAAAAAGATAATTAATATGTTTAATAAAAGGTAAGTGTTCTTCCTTAAATAAAAATTCCTTATTTAAATTATTTAAAACAATGTTTTACGTTGTTCCTTCCATCCTTTTATTTAATTTAATAGATGTAAATAGTATCATAAGTCAGGCCGGTAACCAGCTGGCGAACTTCGAAGATTTCACGCGAAATTAAATTGGAAACTGTTCACAAAAAAGTAGAAAAAATAGTTAAATACAAGGTAGGGTGGCAAATAACATCACAGTTACCTGGTTTATTCCCGAAAATGGTTTTAAGAATCTTCCTGCCAGGATGTAGATTAAAAAAGTCCTTAGAAGTATATGTCTATCTACAATAAGAAACGAGGAAAACAGTTAATTTAGAAATACGAGTCAATGTTGTCCAGGCGCATATAGTAAGGTAGGTATTATCGTCAGAGGAAGAGGGGAAGTGTTATCAACATAAATACAAAAGGACTCGTGAGGTGAACTACACATATCCTCCCCTCTATTTCTAATTTGTACATTAGCGTCTAAGTGTTTCAATGCTTATTGTGCTTAAGTGCGTCAAATTAAGTTGCAGCCCGCTTCGTAAAATAGATTCGAAATCATCAAGTAGACAACGTCGTTAAGTGTCTCAAAACATAACTTCCATAGGTGTGCTTACTGGGTGTGCATAATTTATCTCGGCACACCCTGATATATAAAAGAAGTGTATTTGGGTTTTATCTCAAATGCATGATATACCTTCCGAGTTTTAAAATACAGGTTATATGTAGTACTAATTAAATTCAGAATTGAGTAAAATAAATTGTTCATATTGTTGTAGAAATTAATGTATACAAATTCAAACTTCTTTCGGACCACGTAAAAAAAAACACACTAAGAAATACAATCAACCAACAAATCCTTGACTCACTCATAAGTTTGTAGATTGGACAAGAATTTACTTCTCCGGATTATGACGTGGATGAGGAATGTAATTGAATAATATCGGGTGAGCGTGGTTTTATTCTCAAGGATAGGAAGATGGAGAAACCTTAATTCTGCTTGAGTCAATTTTGGTTAGCTAATTATATTTCTCATTTTTACTTTCTCTCGACCCCTCATAGAGAAAAGTACAGTACCTATTGTGATCGTAAAAAAAAAAAAAAAAGTTCGAGATTTTGATAAAGGTCGACGTTTAACGACCCCCTGAAACCGAAGTGGTTTTCGTGGTTTTCGCGATAACGTCTGTCTGTCTATAGCTTGGGGTAGAGCCGAAATAATTTTACCGATTGGGCTAAAGCTTGGTATATAGTGTTTCCATAAGTTTCCCCCCAGCTGTTTTCGGAATTAGATAATATCTAACCCTAAAATTAAAGGTAGATACTGACGGGGAAAAAAGAGGAAAAAAAAAGATCGAAAGGCGCTCTAACGATTTAGATTGTATTTTATATCCAAAAACTGTTTGATATTAACAAACCAAATAAAAACTAATTTTCATATCAAAATTAATTTGAGGATACTTTAATAAAGCAGAAATTTCCAAATTTGATAGTAACTCCGCAATTATTTCAGATACTAAATAACTTGTAAAGTTTATTATTATAGTTTTATTAAAAATATGAATCTTTTATTTGAAATATATTTTTATAAAACAAATGGTTTCTTTGTTTGACAGCGATGTTCCTTTATTCTCATTGTTGTTGTAATAGTGTATATTATTTAATCTATGCTCTTTGGTGGGGTGTTTTTATTTTCATTCTCGGTGCACCGTACTATTCATTAAAAACATCTTCAAGCAAATACAAATGTTCATGTTTCAGTGAGGCTTCTCAATACTGCGAAGTAGGAATAAGCCGTCTGCACAAGCTGAAAAAATAATAAGGTTTATACTATGAATGAAACTCTAAAATCCTTGGATCTTCGATTGCCTCAAATCCTTAAAAAATAATAATCGTGATTTCAAAATTAGACTATTATTAAAGAAAATATTTTAATTGTAATTTGTTTTTTAGCTTTAAAATCTTTTTTTGGTGGCTTTGGTGGCTTGGACCCAATATAGTTTGAGTTAGGACGAACTTAACAGCCAGACAGTGATTAACATTTAACTGACCCACTTTGGTGGCCGTACGGTCTAAGTTGTCACTATCACAATAGACTAGACTCCCGATGACGGGGAGATCGGGGCTTGAATCCCGGTCGAATATAATGAGGATACTTTTCCTAAATGATTTTCCACTATCCTTCCACGCAGGTTCTAGTATACTTCCTCTAAATTCAACCTCCCTTATATTTAAAACATAAGCGTTTTTAGTCCCCGCGTAGGCTAAGTGTATAATTCGAACGGGTAGTAGAACATGGGGGTTAAAAAACTGAATTTATTAGACCTATAATAAGAATAAATATTAATATTAAATAAATGTTTTTTAAGATAAATTCTTAGAAACTTGGACCTAACTTTTTTTTAACAAAGTAAGAATTTATTTTTTTATCAAGGCCACAACAAAACATTTTAATACAACATATTACATTTTGTTAGTGGTTTTTAAAATGTCAGAACCACCATTCCAATAATCAAAAAAGAAATGTGAGGCTAGTTCTCTTCAAGGTGATTATGTAGGGAATGCGAGCTGAAGGCGGTATTTTACAGTTTTTTTTTATCATAGTTATTTTTTTGCAAGAATAAATTGAATATTTCTTTAATATAACCATAAAGTTTAAATTTATTAACATGGTGATATCAACAGTTGTTGAATATCTGTCAAGGGTATCTTGAAATTTAATGACAAAGATTTATCGCCATTAAAACAAAATCCTATATTATACCGTTATACTCATGACGGATATTCAACAACTGTTGATATAGCCATGTGAATACAATTAAACTCGTTTCTACTGTAGCAATATTTCATTTATTTTGGCCTAAATTTTTTTGCTATAAACAATGCTCTTAAATCACGTATCCTTCACTCCCACCTTAACATGTGTGACTTACCTTGGTGAATGTTTGAAGGGACATCATGCCGAAACTCCCACCTTAAGGTGTGTGACCTACCTTGGTGAATGTTTGAAGGGACATCACGCCGAAACTCCCACCTTAAGATGTGTGACTTACCTTGGTGAATGTTTGAAGGGACATCACGCTGAAACTACCACCTTAAGATGTGTGACTTACTTTGGTGAATGTTTGAAGGGACATCACGCCGAAACTCCAACCTTAAGATGTGTGACTTACCTTGGTGAATGTTTGAAGGGACATCATGCCGAAACTCCCACCTTAAGATGTATGACTTATCTTGGTGAATGTTTGAAGGGACAGCACGCCGAAACTCCCACCTTAATATGTGTGACTTACCTTGGTGAATGTTTGAAGGGACAGCACGCCAAAACTCCCACCTTAATATGTGTGACTTACCTTGGTGAATGTTTGAAGGGACATCATGCCGAAACTCCCACCTTAAGATGTGTGACTTACCTTGGTGAATGTTTGAAGGGACATCACGCCGAAACTCCCACCTTAAGATGTGTGACTTACCTTGGTGAATGTTTGAAGGGACATCACGCCGAAACTCCCACCTTAAGATGTGTGACTTACCTTGGTGAATGTTTGAAGGGACATCACGCCGAAACTCCCACCTTAAGATGTGTGACTTACCTTGGTGAATGTTTGAAGGGACATCACGCCGAAACTCCCACCTTAAGATGTGTGACTTACCTTGGTGAATGTTTGAAGGGACATCACGCCGAAACTCCCACCTTAAGATGTGTGACTTACCTTGGTGAATGTTTGAAGGGACATCACGCCGAAACTCCCACCTTAAGATGTGTGACTTACCTTGGTGAATGTTTGAAGGGACATCACGCCGAAACTCCCACCTTAAGATGTGTGACTTACCTTGGTGAATGTTTGAAGGGACATCATGCCGAAACTCCCACCTTAAGATGTGTGACTTACCTTGGTGAATGTTTGAAGGGACAGCACGCCAAAACTCCCACCTTAAGATGTGTGACTTACCTTGGTGAATGTTTGAAGGGACATCATGCCGAAACTCCAACCTTAAGATGTATGACTTACCTTGGTGAATGTTTGAAGGGACAGCACGCCGAATCTGCCCGCTGTAAGCACCACCGGACTTTGAGCTCTCACGAGAACTATCTGAACATTTTTCTTAACGGAACCAGAACACGAATACCACTCACTGGAGTAGATTGAGTCACTCATTTGCGTGCTCTGAAAAAATAACAACATGGTACCATATTTTAAAATAATATTCTTAATTGAGGTATTTAACTTACACTTTCTGAACCAACTGATTATATCAGCACACGACCTATAAACTAACTTAAACCTATAACAGACACAATAAACAGCCCTCCATTCGTTAATTTATCACTGTGAAAGGCGAAGTCTTTATTTCAACAATGATACGGTTTTAGGCCATGCCGGGAATAGAAACTGGACTCAATAGGCACAGATGTTGGTGACCTGGTGGTCAAGGGGTAATGTGTTAGACTTCTGTGCTGGGGGTCTGAGGTTAAATCCTCGGTCCCGGCACAGATTTATCTGATTACCAAACCCTTCCTTCACCTCTGACAAGGCGTGTATTAATCACAACTTGGGAATGTGGGGAATGCCAGGCCTCCACCGTGGTTCGGATCCCACGTTAAACTGTAGGTCCTTCATTTCATCTCACAATCACCCTACCATTACACATTAGCGTAAGTGCGTATAACCCGAACGGGTAGTAAGACGCGGTGCTAATAATAATAATAGGCACCGATACACTCAATCGACTGAGCGAAAGTCGTTGGACCCTTACAAAATTTGTATTTAATAAAACTATAATTTAAATAAACTTGTGTTATTTGGGGCTTTTGACTATTGGGCAGTAGCGTGACGTGTAGTGTATCTTGGTTAAGCAGATTTCATTTTTGTTATCCCCATGTCCTACTACTTGTTCAAGCTATACGCATTTAATATAGTTAAAGTTACTCTAATGGGCTAGGGTTAGGAAGAAGTAATCTACCAGCAATGGCGTGAAAGGAGTATGAGATATTTAAAAACATGAAAAACCCCTTTCATTAGACTTGATCTCCTCGTCATCAGCAGGTCAGTCTAGAACGAGAATCGCACCTTAAGGGGCCCATACACTTTTGAGATGGCAGTATGTGATTAGTCTGCAGGTTTTCACGTCGTGTTATCCAGTTTCCCGACAAAGCACCTACACTCTCGGGAAGGACAAGTATTTTTAGTTCGTGATTCCATAACAGTTTCCCGTTCGTGCTAACCGATAATTTACCCCATCACTTTCACAATTAGTCTGGTCTGTTCCGCGCAGGCATGTTCAATCTGTTTTGGAATCCCGTACTTGATTGTGGGAACACCGGGCCGGCCTTTACTCACGTAGGGTAGAAATTGTCCCCACCCAGAAGCCACAAATTATTATTAGCACCGTGCATTACTACCCGCTCGTGTTATACGCACTTATGCTAATGTGTAATGGAAGGGTGATTTTGAGATGAAATGGAGGACCTACAGTTTAACGTGGAATCCAAACCACGGTGGAGGCCTGGCATTCCCCACATTAACAAGATGTCTTGTCAGAGGTGAAGGAAGGGTTTGGCAATCAGATAAATCTGTGCCGGGACTGAGGATTGAACCCCGGACTCCCAGCACAGAAGTCCGACACCTTACCCCTAGATCTCCAGGTCACCATAGAAACTACAAACTCTTTGGGTTATCAACCGTTCGGTTAATCACGATGAGGAAAACGGGGGGAGGGGGCGGGAAGGTGGAATAAAGTGAGGTTTGATTCTGTTCCGGATAATTTTGCCGTGATCGTCTCATACATTTTTGTGATATCCCGTACAACGTACAGTTAAAATTCCTAACAATCCAGAAAGTGTACGGACCGCTTTAGACCATTCTTTAAGCGGGTTAGAGTTCATTTAAACTGCACCTGTCATATGTTTTCATCACTCTGCAGAACTCTTGTTGATCGGATATCAACGGGAATACATTCTCACATAGCCACGACACGCCACTGTTATTCAGGAGCACTTTTTAGTACCCGGGATATCCCCGTATTTATATAGATTGGACAGGAATGAGGAGGGTATAATTTAGAATAAATGTACTCACTATCTGCATTTAGGGAGGGGAGTGATTGGTAAAACCATTTAAGATTCAAACCCCGATCTCATCATGGCCACACATCAGACCATTTGCTTTAGTTCTTGTTCCCAACGATACGGGTAGAGTTTTATCAGTTCCGACGTTTTAGATAAATTAATACTCGCTTCAGTGGTCGAGTGGTTTAAGGCGTCCTTCTCGAAACATAATATATAGCTGATGACAGGGAGATCGGGGCTCGAATAGCTGTCGGGTGTATTGCTTTTCCACTTCTTTCTTCATTTAAATATATTCAAAAGATTCTAGATTTGTAAGAGAATAATAATAAAAAAAAAGTACCTCAAAAACAATTATTACTATGCAGACCTTGATTTCAAATAACATTTTCAACCAATTGGTAAAATACGTGTATAGTTTAACGAATAACAAAATCAATAAAAAAAGACAAAATACATTAAATTTCGTAATTTTATTGTCATGGCAAACAAAATAGCATCATTCCATGGGATCAAGTCTCAAACAAATTTTTTAAATTAAATTTTAGATATTTTATTGAACTAAAATTGTACCTTTTTAAAGATTCGGGATTGTGAGTTTATATTCATGATTCGAAATAAAATTTAAAGTTAAAATTTGGGATTCATATTAGAGAAATATAGGAACTGAACCATCTCCAATATATGAGTATATAGCGTATATAAATAACATATATATTTGAATTAATATATATATATATATATATATATGAATTAAAATTCGTACGTCAGCCAATCTCCCAATCGACCTGCTTTTTGTTCGTATACCGGAAGATTGGTTGATTCCCGAGACTAGACCTTATATACGGCCCTAGGACACGAAGCTAAATAAGTATTTATTCCTTCCTACCTGAAACGTAAGCTTAGTGCCGTAGAAACAGAAAAGTCCCAGCCGTAAAAGCACGCAGCATAGATGTCCTCCAGTTGTCACCACCTTCAAATTGATGCCGTCCATCTATAGGCGCAGAAAACAAAGGACGGAAAATTGTGTAGATGTAGGACAATCACACCCATACAGATATTTACGGTTCAAAGTGTCGACCGCTTTATCGACGTAGCTATCCTGGATCATCTCCATGTCGGTGTGTCATTCAACTACATTTCAATTTTTATTGGAAGCTCCATTTAGAAGATGTTAGCACACACACATACACACACACACATATATATATATATATTTATTTATTTGTGGTCACCGTTGATAAAAAATGGCACCTATACTCATCGTAATTATCATCAACAACTGTTTCCAGCTTGTGACTGGGCCAGTTTAATAAAATGCCTGCATCTTCCTCTATCCTTCCACCATTCTTCCGCCTGTGATTGCTTCTATTGCACTATCTTTATTTTCTCCTCCTACCATCTATTTCTTGTCCTCCCTTGCAATCCTTTTCCTAAACACTTCATCTCTATCATTTTCTTTGGCATCCTTTCTTTTTCCATCCTCATTATAACCCCATACCCAACTCTACTTTTAGTGTTATTTAGTAACCTCGGTGTTTTAATGGTCTAAGGCGTCACTCTCACATTCGACTGGACTGCCATTAAAGGAGAGATTGAGGTTCGATTTCCGATTAGATGTACTAAGGGTGGTTTTCCCAAAATGGTTTATCCCCCCCCTCCACGCAAATGCTGGTATACTTCCTCTAAATTCTAATGTACTTATCCCAATAGTATAAGGTAAACATTCTGATTACCTGAAAGGTTGGTAATACTCGACGCACAAAATTGAAAGCCCACACGGCGTCTATGAATTACCTATCCAAAGTTAAATATGCATTGATCAGCAGAGACATTTTAATTTTTTTTATTATTGACATCAATTAAAATATTATGATATAAATTTTAAAACAATCAACAAGTAAATTGTGGATAGCTTTATAGTTTGACCACACCCTTCTTCAACTTAACCTTTAAGGTGGAGTGGAAGGGAACGCAAGAAAAAGCCAGTGTTATTGAAGTTTTTATGGCAAAACATTTTTTTCGGCCAAAATAAATCAAATATTGTTCCAATACAAACTTATAGTTTAATTTTGTTCACAAGGTGACTTCAGAACTTATTGAATATTGAATATCTGTCAAGGGTATTCTGGAACTTAATGACAACTTTTTTTCTTATTTAAAAAGTTCGTTAGATCATTCCACCATGCTCATGACAGATATTCAGGAAATTTTAGTCTCAAAATGTGAAGAAAATTAAATTCTATATTTGTACTGGAGCAATATTTTAATTATTTTGGCAAACATTTCTTTTTGCCATATAAACTGCAAAAATTCTGGCCTTCCATCCCACCTTAAGTAAGTTTTATCCAAATGAGTTTAACTTACCTTAGAAGTAAATATCCTTTTTAGGGTATTTAAACTGAGATTTTTAAACACACAGATTATGACAGAATATTACTTACAAGCTAGCTTAGTTTAGAGCAGTACGCACACACACAATCTCAGCTTCTGAATGCTTACTAATTAATGTGCAGAAATAGTCAGTCAAGTATAAATATTTGTATCAGCACCTCTTGGATTCAAACCATAACTCCTAGTATTCTGTGGTTGACGCCCCTAGCCAACTATCCATGGGTAGCCACCAAATCCTCCCCCTACACCCACATCCCTCTAACCTAATAAATTTTTCATGAAAATTTAAATGCTGCCCACCGCACTGCTGTTAGTCTTGACTGTGCATTAAGGTGCAAAATGTTTGGAGACCTCTGGGATTCACTCTCGAAATAGACAAGACTGCCGATGATAATGAGATCAGGGTTTGATTCCCAGTCAGGTATACTGAGG